>OY757914.1:102618635-102741135 GCA_963585895.1 Sepioteuthis lessoniana
AGTCGAGAAGACAGAATGAAGCAACGAGAGAAGGCTAGTGGTTGAGAAGACCGGATGAAACAATTGAGATTAGGCCACTGATTGAGTAGGCAAAATGGTGGCGACGGTCTGAGAGTTAAAAAACACAAGAGATGGATGATCGTAAGAAGAGGCTGTATAACAAATCCTCTGCAAAGTACTATGAACCCCCCTCATCAAAATGATTATCCTGGGTATGAAACTAAACTACATCTGGTGATGAGGTTCCAATTCCAGAGTTCTGTGGAGTATGCAGTTACTCCTTCATTTCCATTACTTCCAAGTCCACTATGACCACAAATGGTAGAACCTGTTAATAAACTATTATTACTTAAAATATTCGGACAATTGAAATCATCTTTATTGTTATGATCACAATTTTTCGGCCGATATGTCCTTCGCCCTTCTTCAGGTGTTTCTTGATGAACTCGGAAGCACACACAGAATCTCGAACTGAACGCTATATTTGAACCACATGGGTAGATTGTTCCAATTGTATTAACCCTGACTGGGTACAAGTATACATTTTTATTCTTACCTGGTGTTGGGATTGAACCTGCAACCTCCAGATGATTTCACTCAAAAGCACCTTCCTACCCAACGCCTTATCCCCATCACCATTTATCCTTGCCTGTAAGTAAACTATTCATGGGTTAAATAGATTCATTTGTGAATATTAGATAGGAATATTTAATACTTAATATTTGTGCAAATTGTTTATATTAAGAATCGTTATCTAAAGCTATAACTGTTTGCTAAGGATTATCATTAGTTATTTAAGTGGGTAGAGTTTCACCAATGGTCCGGAAGACCTGGGTTCAATCCCAGGTCGCGTCATACAAAAGACTTTTAAAATTGTATTTGATGCCTCCTTGCTTAACACTCATCAATATAAAGTACGTATCGAGGGTAAAGTGGAGCAATCCAGGGAAAGGAGTAGCACCCTCCCCTACACCGCGGTGTAGTTGCTATTGAAAAAAAGCCTTCTGGTCGCCCTTGACTACGGTTGCCAACTTTACCTACATGACTGTTTGAAAAAACCGAAACCATTTGATTGGGTGCACATTATTGATATTGAACTTTAATGCCTGAAACTCTATGACTGTGCAAATTATTTTTATTACATAGGAATATTTGGCTCCATATACTGAAAATAGTTCTAACACTATATAAACAATATTAGATATTAGATTGTAATTATTGATAACATATAACAGCAAATTATTTTTATATAGAATAGTTTTTTGAAGCTCTGATTGTTTACTCAAAATTATCATTAGTTAATTGAAACCATATACGTAACTGAGCAAAAATATGACGATTATTAAATAGTAATACTTGTAATATACTAGCTTAGCTGGCAACAGAGTGCCGGGGATGAACTTAGCAGATTCAATGCGGTCTCTAGATAACATCAACAAAGTGGTTTCATCGGAAAGATAAAAATAAAGGATAATGGCGAGAATGTAATTTATTGCCTGTGGATAGAATGACGGATATTTCCGTTCACAGATAAGATCAACAAATTACCAGAAAAACAGAAGTATGTAAGTTCCGATAACTAGCCAAGAACAGAAAATACGTGAGGCGAAGAGGAGGTTCATATTTCCGCATGGGACATGAAAAGACAATATAAGGTCTGTAATTTTGGACTGAAGGCAGATATCTGCTGGACACTCAAGCGAATGGAGAGATCAGCTGGTCACTTAAGCGAAGGGGAGAGATCCGCTGGTCTCTCAAGCGAATTGGGGGATCCGCTAGCCACTCACGCAAACCTGTCAGCTCTCCTGTATGTGTTTTCCGGATGCCATAGAAGAAAGATATGTGCGAACTCTCTCTCTCTCTCTCTCTCTCTCTCTCTCTCTCTCTCTCTCTCTCTGTATTCATACTTCACACAAACGTCGCTGTCAAAGAATAGAAATATAAATTTTATTTTTTATACATCTATGAATCCTTCGTTGTTTGTCTAACGGTACGATATGCGACATAATTACTTGAAACCTGATAATCATTCGTATTTGATAGGAATATTTCAAACCATACAAATTAGACAGGAATACTTGAAACCATGCAAGTTATTTTTATTAGATCGGAATTCGTAAAACCATACTGTGTGTAAACAAATTATCTTTAAACAGAAATGATTAATTGAAACCATATAATTATTAGTATTAGATCTGAATTCTTAAAATCTTTCAACTTTGTACAAAATAATTTTTACTTGTAATATTCCATTTGATCTTGTTTTCTTTCTGCAAATTACTTTAAATTCTATCATCATTGTGAAGAATTAGATTCCTTTTCCTTGTAGATCGAACACTTTTCCATTGTCTTCCAAAGAATATCTACGCAAGTGACATTCCTTTTAGTTTTGATAATCAATTTATTGTCTCCAACATTGCATGATACGAATCGCCATTTCACTACTTCATAATTCCCGTAACTTGGTTTGTAATTAATTCTATCATTCCGTCTGAATTCGGCATATTCTTTTCGAACGCATCTCTGTGGACGAACTCATTATTTTTGTCAAATTCAAAGCCTTTATCAATCACAGCTCCCTCTGTTATGGCATACGCCATAAAATGCTCTTTTAGCAATATAACTCAACAAATTGATGATGTCCCGTGATGTTACCAAGCATAACAGGAAAATAATCCACACAGAGCAAATATTAGCTTTCAGCAATTGTTATAATATCTTGACCTATAACCTGGAAAGGATATTCAGACAGCGATGTTGTAATCAGTGATTCTTTACAATTCCTTCTTGAATGGTTACATGATTCGTAATTCATTCGGATTAAAACGTGTTTCATGTTCCTATTAACAGGCAAATGACTCTAAAGTGCTTTCATTTTCATCTCATATTTCATTAAAGCAGGTACAAACACACAGTCATTGTAAAAGATTAGTTAATCTTTCGTTAAAAAGCATTCATTCAACTTACAGAACGTTCTAAATTCATCTTTTCAGAAATCCTTTTATGATCAACATCATCAAATCTTCCAGTAGTTAATCCTTTTCTTTTTTTCAAAATTTATTAAATGATCACCGATTCGTTCACTTATAGCGAGAATTTCCTGCAGGTTTCCATCATTAAACTGAAATAAAAATTGTCAGGCACTAGAGATCATATGCATTTACCCAACCCCTCCACCAAGAGCAGGATGTGACATAAGGTCTTTTGTTTAGCAGAGTACAATTGATTTGAATTCATAGTTTTCTCCAAGACTGGTTGCCATGCCAAGGTTAAAGAATTTATTCTGTCCAACTATTTATCTATAGCCAAAAGGATAATAGTTAGATTTATGTCTTTAACACCAGTATTAGCGCTATGTGAATTGCTAACAACCTCGCCCAGGAACATTTCTCAATAGACGGCATGGGACATAAGAGCATTTTAATCAGAGTACAACTGGTCTGTATTCGAAGTTAACTTTCTCTTTGAATGTTTGCTGTCCCTAGTCCAAAGAATTCAGTCTACTCTATTTTTTACCCATAGTTAGGTGAGTGGGAAAGATTTAATGCCTACCCCAAAGGAATTAGCACGAAGTGAAAGGCACATAATTTCGTTTATGTTTTAAACTAGGCTCACCAAGTGTATCTCTTACGACAATAACCGTCTCGCCAAGTACACCTCCTGTTCTGATGTATAATTCTTGTTTTACGTATTTTGACAAGTTGATCATATTCATGCTTACAGCTGGTAAATTTATTCGAAAGAAAATCGAGATTAATTCTTGTGGTATGATTTTACCCAACCCCCTCCACCGGGAGCAGGATATGATTCTTAATTTTTAAGGATTGAAAAATACAGCTTTGTAAGAATTATAATTATGAGTTTTCTGTGTGAAGTATTGCTTAGCTAATTTGTTTCACAAACTATTGCTGATGTAATAGACCTCCTCCTACATTTGTGCTCCTCACTTGTGGCCTTGTGCCAAACCAATGAGTGCATTGTCATATAGTTGCCATAGATGTGCCAATGACTTTATGGACCCAACAATCCAAGTGCAAATTCTGTATGAGGCTGTTTGCATTTCACTTTGTGCTAATGCCCTAGGTAAAATAGTTTGTTTGTTTTCTTTGTTTAATGACATATAAACCTTTGAAGGTTATTTAATGCCAAAGCCATCCTTTGAGAAGAACAGTAGTTGTACTATTTAACCCATAAATGGGAGGATAAGGGGTTCATACATTTCCCAAGGGTATTTGTCCGAAAGTGAACGCAATAGCGCGACTGTAGTTCGAACTCGCTTACTACGATTCCGCAGTCCATCGCTTTAACAATTACACCACGAGGACAACCCCCGGTAAAATAGTAAAGCAGGTTAGGCTCTCTAGCTCTGGCCTGGCAGATTAATGTCAATTAAGGTTTTCCTTTGCCACAAGTTTCATGTTGATTTAATCCTAGTTCTAATCATCCAAACACTTTTGTGATCTTAGTTTAATCTCCGATGAGCAGCATCTTCAGATCTTTAATCTCTTAGTCATTCTTTGTTATTGTCACAAAGAATCTCATGTTCACTTCTTATGTCACTCTTATCTACTCCTAGCCAAATATTCCTGTTATCCGTTTTTTACACGTTTTTATTTTATTTTATTTTATAATCCAGTTCAAACATACATCTCGGGGATTCAGATTTCTCTGACTAAAAATCCTTACTCGTTGACATGTCCCCTATTTTCCATCCCTTAAATCTATCATCAATAATCTTTATCAAGTGTTCTAAAATTTGTCAAATCTTTTAATTTTTCTTCTGATTTAACATGTCAAAATCTGCCTCTTACATCCAATTTGCTGAATTTTATTGATTTCTGACAGGGAAATTTATGAGTCAAATCGAGATTTGGCAGTGGTAATAGTTCATAAATATTTTGTTCGGTGACTTCAGGTCAAAGCAGATTCAAATTTTCCCTCTTTTTTGTTTGTTTGTTCAATTAAATAGCTAATCAGTCATCAACTGGGCATTCCAACTTTCCCAGTAATTTTATCTCTTGAATTTTTGTCTAATTTATCCTTGTTTCTAGACCAAATAGCTTCCTCTTATTTATACTATTTACCAACCCCTCCGCTCGGGCAGGATATGACACAAGGTCAGTTTTTAAGCGGAGTTTAACAGGTTTCAATTCAGAGTTTTCCTTCTCCTAGACTAGTTGCCTAACCAAGGCTGAAGAACCTAGTCTGTCCTACTATTTACCCATAGCTGGAGGGAGAATAATTGGATTCATACCTTTCCCAAGGGTATTAGTGCTATGTGAAATGCAATCAGTCTCGTCCAGGATTTGAACTCGTGTCGCCGTGTCCAATTCCTACGACGATAACGACTACACCACGGGCACCTCTTATTTATCATTGCATCGGAACAGCGTCCGCCAGTACTCTGCTTAATTCAACGACCCTTTCCTCTAAAAGATCTGGAAATTCTCGTAAAATATTCAGAATTGATTCGACCACATCTAAGTGTTTAATCTCTTTTTTTAGATTGCATAAAATATCAAAGAAAATTGATTTAGATTAAACTGTATCAAAGTTCTATTTCGAGCCTTATTGCAGGGTTTCGGTCGAGTTGCTGGAGACAATGAGATGACAAAGAGATGATGGCAAGTTCACAGAAAATGTAAAAGTCACATACGTGGTCCCAGAATAATGCCACTCGCCTCATTAACGTTTCAGCCTCCAACTACATTGCCCTTAAATCAAAAATACGTGAAGTGGCAATTTGTTTGAGTAGATTAAAAAAATCTGGTTTAACAATTGCTGACTACCCCCAACTCCGAAAATCGAACTCCTAACTTGTCTTCTGTTGGTCACTAATTGGCCGACCCTTTTAAAAATCCCCAATTCTTGTGTCACCGTTTCCCGCAGTTATCGTGAGAGTTTTCATGGTTGACTCTTTATTGGCGGTTCTTGCTGACAGTCAGTAGGTTCAATGGTGATGATGGTGATGGTGATGGTGGTGAGGCTGACACTTCATTACATTTGGCCTAAATTTCAACTGAAAATCGATTTAATTTGGTTGTGTTTTAGGCCCTATCAACCCTTGTGGGTAATTTGCTACCAAATTCTGTCCACATGCACAAACACACACACACACACACACACACACATATATATATATATATTATTTGTATGTAAATAACTTGTAAATAACTTTGATTTTAAATGTCTTAATGCTCATATGTTTGTACACAGTTAAATGGTTCTAGTATTGTTATTTAACACTAATGATTCTAATCATCATTATTCATTTGCGTGCACAGTAAAGTAGTTTTAAATATAGTTCTATTTAACTCATTCTTGGGAGCCTGACAGGCACTACAATTCCGAGTCAGAGTGGACCAGCGAGTAATGTCAGTGATTGGGTACTTCACATTCCACAAAACGCCTGAACTGGAGCCTCACCATTTAATGCAGTTCAGTGTCATATATCAGGACATTTGTTGGTGGGGGTCTTACCCCTCTGTAGAAGTGCAGACTGCCCCAGGCGACAAGGCTGACAAAAATCGGTTTTCCTTCATCGTCAATAAATGTCAATTTTTTCTTTAATCTATTAACAGAATAAATAATTTTCACTTTCATATCACCAATTTTATTGCCGTTTTCACCTCCATAATCAAAAATAGAAGTTTCTTTCTTTTGAATGAAACGTTCCATTTTACAATTCCTTACAATTCTGCATGTTACTCCCGAATCGCATCTAAGTGCTTAGAATATGCTTACTGTATTTCCTTCAGAGGGGAAACAATTCACACCCAAAAAGAGATGTACTTGATATGACACTCAAGTGCATCTGGGGGTAAGGTTCTAGTTCTAGAGATCTGGGGTGGATGAGGTACCTCTTTATTACCATTACGTCTCGGTCGACGCTATCCCAGAGAGGTTGTACTAGTTAGGATCTCATCTATTGGTTAAAGAGATATATTTATAGAAGTTTCTTTCTTTTGAATGAAACGTTCCATTTTACAATTCCTTATAATTCTGCATGTTGCTTCTGAATCCAACATTGACTTAATTTCTTTCCCGCTCAATTTCAAAATTAATTGCATTTTCTGAATTGTTTCCCTTTCCAACTGAAAATATTTATTTCTCTTTAGCATCTTGTTTTTTCTTTGCCAATTGTAGAAGTCGAAAAATGATTCCTTTTCTTGCAACTGAAGCATTTGTTTTTCTCTGTGTTGGATTATTCGTCATTTATTTTCAGAATAGATACAATCTTTTTCCAATTGCGCAGTAGCATTAACACTATCCTTATACGCATCATTTAAATTATCATCACTATTATCTACCTTATTCGATTGAACTTTACTCAGCCTCGCTCATCTAGAATGATCAATGCTTAAAGTGAAAGTCAGATTTGGATCTCTTAATAAAATCTCTCGCATGTTTTTTTAATCTTTCATTCCTTCTGTTCGCCCTATCATAAGTGCTTAGAATATGCTTACTGTATTTCCTTCAGAGGGGAAACGATTCACACCCAAAAGGAGATGTACTTGATATGACACTCAAGTGCACCTGGGGGTAAGGCTCTTGTTCCAGAGATCTGGGGTGGAGGAGGTACCTCTTTATTACCATTGCGTCTCGGTCGACGCTATCCCAGAGAGGTTGTACTAGTTAGGATCTCATCTATTGCTTAAAGAGATATATTTGAAAACCATTTTTGATAGGACCGCGTGCAACTTAAGAAGCAACTCCACTTGTGTGCTGAGTTTATGATTTATTATCGAGAAGGAAAGTAACAAAAAATTATCATAACGATAGATGTATATGAAGCGGCTACTTATGTAATAGACAAGTTTACAAGGGGAATAACTCATGTTTACTCTATGGCTTACACTTACTAAAAAATGACTATGAACTTACACGAAAAAAATAATTCCATTTCGTATAAAATATATACGTACAGCATGACAAAAAGGATATGAGTAAGCAACTAAAGTAATGGCCGGACCACGACATCGTAGTAAGTTAGTTCGAAATCTAGTCGAGTTAATAAGTTTTCTTTCTGACGAAAAACCTTTCAGACTAATTACCCCTTTATCCCCGCAGTTATGCGTTAAATGGTAGCACTACTGTTATTCTACAATGGAGGCTTTGGCATCAGATAACCCACAAAGGTCGATATGCCATTGAACATATAAATAAAATCAATGAGTAGGTGAGACTCACAAAAATATACGAGAGAAAGGAAGTCAAAACATTCTACTATGTAGTGTTTTGTACGGCTTCGCAAATAAACGATGGTTTCACACACCCTCTTGGGTGATGTGAGCTTGTGGGCCTTCCCTAATGACAGAAGAAGTATTGTTCTGTATACATTATTTTACTTATATAAATGACGCACGTACGTTGTTGTAGACATGGAATAGATTCGCCTAAAACTTTTAACCGAATGGCTTAGAATGTGTTTTCTTATTCTTTTTTTTAAATTTTATTGTTAACTTATTGTTATACAAAATAAAAGTCAGTAACGTAGTTGCTTTACTACATTTATTCAGTTGGGTAAATCTCACTTTTCCCCAAAAAATTTTTTAGATAAAATATTTGGCTGATATATCATTCAGCCTTTTTCCGATGTATGATGTCAAAGTCAGGATTTTACACACTCCATCGAACTGAGCCCAGTATTTAATCAATGAGGTTAGATTTTTCCAATTTGTTAACCCTAACCAAGTACAAGTATCAAACTAAAGGAAGTTTTCTTTGGTTATCTTTCATGTTGGTAGGATTGAACCGAGAATCTCCAGATGATTTCACGCAAAAACTCGTTCTAACCAACCTCATTATCTGTTGCGACATATGTCTAACCAGACATAATAGACTGAATTTTAGGGAATTATAAAGTCAACGTCTTCAACAACCAATGACATAATATTTATCAACTTGGCTCATATTGCAATTTCGTATGATTTTTTGCCTTAACTCATACTGCAATTATTTTTTGTACTGTGACGAAAATCCTCAGAACCATTATCTCAAGCTTTCAAGGATAAACAAGTGGGGTCTTTGTCTTGCTTGCCAATACAGGTAAAATATATGTGTCATAACAGCTGATAATCAGGATGTGAATTAGCAGTACTAACACTGTTCACTGCTTTGAGTGAAATACATGACTGGAGTAGGAGACACTCAGGGCGTAACGGTTATCGTCGTTGCAAATGGAGTTAACTCCTTGAGTTCAAATCCTAAACATGGCTGTTTGCATTTCACATATCATAAATAGTCGTGAGGAAAGGTATAAATCGAAGTATACCCCCACTTCAGCAATGGGTAAATAGTAGGGCAGACTCAGTTCTTTAACTTTGATATGGTAGTAGGTCTAGTGGAAAAACTATGTTTTAAATCCAAATGTAGATATGGAGAGGTATGGACAGGGCCAGGTAATTCCTGTCCAACATATACTACATGAGTAGCACCCCCATAACCAAATTAAGTTGTGGGACCAGTAAAAGACCAGAAAGGATTCTGGCTCACGGGAAAGATATTTAAAATCAAGATCATGTAGAGATAGGATGATGACTAAATAATTTAAATAAAAGAATACTGATTTACTTTTATTATGTTGCGTAAATTTCCGAAGAGATTGTTAAAGTTTTCTACATAAATTTCCTTTTAGAAAAAGAAAAGTAAGAAAATCTTTTAAAAACATTCGACTAAATAAACCTGAGATTTGTCATCAGTTCTTGACGACATGAGAAAATATCATTTGAAAATTTGATGTCAAATTAATATTCCAAAGAAATGTAATTAATATAATGAAACGTATTATTATTCTATGTGTATTTATTAAAATTATTACCATTATCACCATTATCGACAACATACTTAGAAAAAACCAAAATGGCTTCCGAAGAAATAGATCCACGACCTCACAAATATTAACCATCCGCAGAATCCTTGAAGGTGAACGGGCAAAGAACCTACAAGCGACATTAATATTTGTTGACTTTACCAAGGCTTTCGACTCCATTCACAGAGGAAAGATGGAACAAATCCTACTAGCGTACGGCATACCTAAAGAAACCGTAGCGGCAATAACGATTCTCTATAGAAACACTAAAGTAAAAGTACGATCACCGGATGGAGACACAGAATACTTTGACATTGTAGCAGGAGTACTACAAGGGGACACACTGGCCCCGTACCTCTTTATCATTTGTCTAGACTACGTACTTAGAACATCGATTGACAAAATCAAAGAGAATGGCTTCGAACTTATGAAGAGAAGAAGCAGAAGATACCCCGCAACAACAATTACCGATGCCGACTACGCCGATGACATAGCGATACTGGCAAATACACCTGACCAAGCCGAAACACTTCTGCATAGTTTGGAACGAGCAGCAGCAAGCATAGGCCTCCATGTTAATGCACACAAAACGGAATATATGTGCTATAACCAAACGGGGGACATCTCCACTCTAGAAGGAACCCTACTTAAACTAGTAGACAAATTTACGTACCTAGGAAGCAGCATCGAATCAACCGAAAAGGACATCGAAACGAGGTTAACGAAAGCATGGAGAGATATCAATAGGCTATCGATTATATGGAAATCAGACCTAACCGATAAAATGAAACGCAGTTTCTTCCAGGCAGCGGTCACATCGATACTGCTATATGGATGCACTACATGGACGCTAACAAAACGGCTGGAGAAGAAACTAGATGGCAATTACACAAGAATGCTGCGTGCAATCCTGAACAAGTCCTGGCGGCAACACCCCACAAGACACCAACTGTACGGCCACCTGCCCCCTATCACGAAAACTATTCAAGTTAGACGAACCAGACATGCAGGATACTGCTGGAGAAGCAGAGATGAACTCATAAGAGATGTACTCTTATGGATCCCCACACATGGCCGCGCAAAAGCAGGACGACCAGCTCGAACGTACATTCAGCAGCTATGTGAGGATACAGGTTGTTGTCCTGAAGACCTACCTAGGGCGATGAACGATAGGGAGGAGTGGCGAGAGAGGGTCAGGGATATCCGTGCTGCCAGCACGATATGATGATGATGATGCATATATTCATCATCATCATATCGTGCTGGCAGCACGGATATCCCTGACCCTCTCTCGCCACTCCTCCCTATCGTTCATCGCCCTAGGTAGGTCTTCAGGACAACAACCTGTATCCTCACACAGCTGCTGAATGTACGTTCGTGCTGGTCGTCCTGCTTTTGCGCGGCCGTGTGTGGGGATCCATAAGAGTACATCTCTTATGAGTTCATCTCTGCTTCTCCAGCAATGTCCTGCATGTCTGGTTCGCCTAACTTGAATAGATTTCGTGATAGGGGGCAGGTGGCCGTACAGTTGGTGTCTTGTGGGGTGTTGCTGCCAGGATTTGTTGAGGATTGCACGCAGCATTCTTGTGTAATTGCCATCTAGTTTCTTCTCCAGCCGTTTTGTTAGCGTCCATGTAGTGCATCCATATAGCAGTATCGATGTGACCGCTGCCTGGAAGAAACTGCGTTTCATTTTATCGGTTAGGTCTGATTTCCATATAGTCGATAGCCTATTGATAGCTGTCCATGCTTTCGTTAACCTCGTTTCGATGTCCTTTTCGGTTGATTCGACGCTGCTTCCTAGGTACGTGAATTTGTCTACTAGTTTAAGAGGGGTTCCTTCTAGAGTGGAGATGTCCCCTGTTTGGTTATAGCACATATATTCCGTTTTGTGGGCATTAACATGGAGGCCTATGCTTGCTGCTGCTCGTTCCAGGCTATGCAGAAGTGTTTCGGCTTGGTCAGGTGTATTTGCCAGTATCGCTATGTCATCGGCGTAGTCGGCGTCGGTAATTGTTGTTGCGGGATATCTTCTGCTTCTTTTCTTCGTCAGTTCGAAGCCATTCTCTTTGATTTTGTCAATCGATGTTCTAAGTACGTAGTCTAGACAAATGATAAAGAGATACGGAGCCAGTGTGTCCCCTTGTAGTACTCCTGCTACAATGTCGAAGTATTCTGTGTCTCCATCTGGTGATCGTACTTTTACTTTAGTGTTTCTATAGAGAATCGTTATTGCCGCTACGGTTTCTTTAGGTATGCCGTACGCTAGTAGGATTTGTTCCATCTTTCCTCTGTGAATGGAGTCGAAAGCCTTGGTAAAGTCGACAAATATTAATGTCGCTTGTAGGTTCTTTGCCCGTACACCCTCAAGGATTCTGCGGATGGTTAGTATTTGTGAGGTCGTAGATCTATTTCTTCGGAAGCCATTTTGGTTTTTTCTAAGTATGTTGTCGATTTTGGGTTCTATGCGGTTTCGTAGTAGGGCATTGTAGATTTTTTTTTTTTTTTTTTTTTTTTTTTTTTTACTACATAAAATGTAATGAATATAATAGAATTTATCATTATTATATATATATTCTATAAACATATATGTATTATATTAGGGAATATAATGGTTTGTAAGCAAGTTTAGCATACCGCTGTGACTGATTTCTCTTCTCACTGGGTACAACAGCTAATCTTAAAAATAACGATAAACATTATTATTTTATGTATGTAATCATGATTATTTTATAGATATTTTTTGTGAGTATTGTATTCACCAATGGTCCAAGAGACCAGGTTTCAATAACAGGTCGAGTCATACCAAAGACTTGAAAAGTGATACTTGATGCTTCCTTGTTTAATACACAGCATTATAAGACACAAATCAAAAGTTAAGTGGAGCAATCCAGGGAAAAGAGTAACACCGTCTCCTAAACCTCAGTTTCGTAGCTATTGAAAAGGAGCCTTCGGGTCCTCTCGACTAAGATTGGCCAACTTACTTATTTTTATCTTATATATAACGATAATTATTTTATAGATATTCTCCGTAAGAATTGTTATTTTATATATGCTTAATAAACAACCCATACGGTATAAAAAATGAATAACTAAAAGTCAAATCAGAAAAACCTTCAAATATATAGATTGTGAGCTTAGGCTTATTTACAATACGTAACTTAAAATACTTATCCTTGCTAATGATTTAGGATCTCTCTGGATTAGAACCACCCTTTTCTTCATCCAAACATTTTTACGTTTAAACCTCCACATACTTGTATAACATTGCAAGGTGGGTTGTGAATAGATAAGTTAAAGCCAGCAGCCGGAAGAAAGACGTGTTGACAAAGTTCAACATCTCCTCTAGTGAGCTTGCTGTAACAAAATATGCTTGATCTAGCAACCTGGGACTAGGTCTTGGCAAGGTCACTAGACTCGATCGAAAATCTGAGTGGAAGTAGCTGGTCGGGGGGAGTTTTCTATGAAGCACAATAAAAGACGATGGGATATGTTGTTTCGCAAGTCTTAGTGGCTGGGTTACATGTAGACAAGTGTTCATGAGTACGGAGAACCAGTGAACTTTTCAAAGCAATAGGAAGAATCACTTCCAACTAGGACGAAGAGACTACCTCGCACATTGTGTCTGTTATCAACTTCCACAGCCCCAGAATCTGGACGGAAAGAATAAAGCAACAGGGGTCCTAACACTGGGTGAGTTGTATTTTTTTTTTTGTTTTCCACTTCCTTATTTGATGATTAGCATTGTAGTAAATAGAGCAATTAGCTAACATTTGGCACAAGGCCGAATGAATGAGGAACCAAATGAGATTTGAACTCACTTGTGTAGGTTTGTTAATCTAGCTTGCTAACCATTACAACACTCGAGGTGCCTATGATTAGCATTGTAATAGTCGTCAGTGACAACGCTTCACTTTTTGTAATATATCATTGAAAGTGAGAAAGCGCAGCGAATCCGGCAAAGTGATCTCAGGAAGATTAGGTGTGCTAAGAATTTTATTTCGCTATCCGTTTTGCCTGCAAACCCCGTACAGTAAAAAGCATACATTCGTGTTTATCCTCTCTCCACTTAGCGTGACGCATGCCAAATCCCAAAGAAGACATTAGGTAGGCAGATAGGTAGCATGAATCTATAGATATGAATAATTATTATGAATAAAGTCAGTAAACATTTTTTGAAAAATCAAGTTTTTTTGTTTTGTTTTTCATGTAGCTTCCAATATATCGTGCCTTAAAAAAAGATGACCATTTTTAATGCCTGTGTGGCAGATATCGTCTACTGACTGCACTGTCTCGCCGATTAACCAATGTCTCTCCTCTGAACGTTGTATTTGTTTCCAAAAGGAGATATATCGACCGCCGAGTTCTGGTCAGAACAGCACAATCCACGAGTCAGTTAAACAAAGAGAAAAAAGGAATTCACAGAATACTTTATCGTTTCTTTATTCATTATTCTGATTTGGTTTGTTTCTTTTGTTTAATGACATATCAACCTTTGTGGGTTATTCATTGCATAATCCATCCTTGTAGAAAAGCAGTAATGGGACATCTTAACCTATAGCTGGTAGGATAAGAGGCCACATACATTTCCCAAGGGTATTTGTCCGAATATGAACCTAATAGCGCGGCTGGGGTTCACACTCGATTTCTACAATGTCATAGTATAACACTTAGCCAGTACAACATAGGTATTCCTCCTTGTTCATTCTGGTCAAATAGTGGTGTGTGACACTTCATATAGTGAACGTGGAATTCAGAAGAAGATTCGCAAGTTTTCAATACCATTCTGTCAATCGACTAGCTCCTAACTCTCCAGTTTATGTTCTTCTTGTGACCTACTGTTTTTAGCAGGAGTCTCAGTCTGGTAAGACAACCACCACTAAACTAGGTTGAAACTCACCTCTATAATTCCTAATTACTTCTTTGAATATATAAGACCCAGGCTTCCAGAAAAGAACCACTCCTCTCGCGTGTATCTCCCAAAAGTAAATACTTCAGAAAAAAGTATATCCTTGTTTACCATACTTGCTTGATTGTATTAGCCCCGAAGACTTCAGTTTATGATGGACGCATAAGAACTTAATTTTTGATACATGTACTCTACCTATACTCACACGCATCCATGAAGATACGGTTGCACCCACATCCATATACGAGGTTTATCTGAAAATAACGGCTTTGCAATCATAAACTTGTTATTTCAAAAACAAACTACAAACCCTTCAAAATAATCCCCCAAGAGCCTATTGAACTTTTCAATTCTTCTGCCACACACCTATGAACTCATGGAAAGATTCTTCCTGAAAGTCCGCCAATTCCGTCGTTATGCCCCTCTTGAATACCTCCAAGCCTCCCCCAAACGGCTCCCTTAATGATCCACTTGAGCTTGGGGAAAAGAAAAAAGTCACAGAGCAAGATCAGATGGATAGGGAGATTGTTCCACTTCAGCGATGTTCTTCCCTACCAAGACCTCCCAGATTCTTAGGGCATTATGAGCAGGTGCTTGTCATAGTAAAGCAGCCACGAATCGTCCAGGCACAACTCTGGAATGTTCTCGTACACTGAACGAAACACACGCTTCGAGATCTACGTGCACCTACTTACCTGGATTTTTGGCAAAGCCGTCTGGTATTCGTGCCGGATGGAATATCACCGAGGCTGAATGGCTCCCTGCTCCGATCAGGCCACCTTCAGGTGAGCGAAGGATCAATAAAGAAGCTATAAGCAGCGAGGTCACCAGGCTTCGTGTCAGGAGACTTAGCAAAGGTTAAAATAGTTCGCATTGCACCGAGTGAAGTTATCTCCAGCCTAGTCCAGTAGGGCACGAGTTTTGGCTCGTACTTGACCTCTCCCTCCCCAAAATCCTTTCTATAAAAAAAACCTTGTATCAAATTCTTCCAAGTGAGAGGCACGGATAAATCTCCTTCGGGTAGATTTGCTGATTGATCGTTTTTGCCCAGGGGCAAAAAGCCTCTTTTTTACATCGAAGAAACCTGATCAACATGACTTCTTTCACTTTTGATTTTGACTGCCTTGCTTTCTTCGACCTCGGTGATGTCGGAGACTTTCACTGATTGCTCTGGCGCGCAGTTTCCGGGTTGTACTAAAAAATCCATGTCTCATCACTAGTAATCGCTCTAGGAAGCAAGTTTAGTTGAGTTTGAAAATGCTTGATGATGTCCTAACTCATTTGCATGCAGTGCTTCTTCTGATCATCATTCAGCAATCTTGATAGAGACTTTCTGCATGCCCAAATCTTGCCCAGTCGGCTGGTAGGGGGTAGAAGAATACACCGACTTCTTTTCTACAGAGGGGTAAGAACATCCAAAGAGTGTCATGATATGACACTAAACAATTTGATGGTGTGGTTCCAGTAGTACTGGAGATTTGGGGAATGCAGAGTACCCCTTTATTGCCATCGCTGGGTACTACGACTCTGACCCGAAGTCATAGCACCTGCTAGGGTCCTATCATTTGGTCAAATAAAACTAAACTGAGCTTTTGCTAAACTGAATTGTTTGAAATAGAACTGTTTTGACATTTAAACTGTGTACTTATGCTAATCTGAACTGTTTGAAATAGAACTGTTCGTGTGTATAAAAATGGATTTGGCATTAAGTAACCTACAATGGCTGATATGCCATAAAATCAAACCAAACATGCCCAAATCTTCCGTAAAAATCTTCCCTTTTCAAGTCCAGCTGACTAGCAATCAGCCAAACAGTTAACTGACGGTCACCAAACTCTAAATCCATTGACCTTAGTCTGTTTTGTTCAAGGCCTCTCACTCTTATAGTCATTTTCACTTGCTCGAAACCCTCTTTGAAGCGCTTGTGCCGCTTAAAAAACACGTACACAGAAGATAGTGTAATCTCCATATACTTGCCGAAGCATTTTGAATGCTTGTGGCGGAGTTTTCTTCAGTCCAACCAAAAATTCGTTGTTCTGTGTTCATTATTTGTTCTTCCGTAATCATAGCTGAACGACTAGTGAAAGAGGTTTAAACAAAATCAAGTAAAAAATGCACTGGTTGCAAAAAATTAAGTTATAGGCTCCCAAAATATCTTGTAAGACGATAATACAATACGCCTATCCCTCTTTCACCCATAACTGACACAGCACATTCAGTCCCGTTACTTTTCAGGCAGACCACGTACACACCGGCTCATTGGCCAAGTGGGTAGAGTGTTCGCAAATGGTCCGGGAGACCTGAGTTCAATCCTAGGTCGAGTCATACTTTTAAAGACTTTTAAAATGGTACTTGATACCTCCTTGCTTAACACTCAGCAATATAAGGTACGTATCAGGAGTAAAGTGGAGCAATCCAGGGAAAGGAGTAGCACCCTCCCCAACAACTCAGTATAATAGCTACTGAAAAGGGAGTCTTCTGGTCCCCCTCGACTAGGGTCGCCAGCAACAACAACAACGTCCACACCTATATATTTATATACTCATATAGACAAGCTGGCACCAACATGCACATGTGTAAACAAAGAACAGATCTTATGGTATCACATAGGTTTCTATGTAGCCATTCAAGTTGGATAACCAAAATAATTGAAATATTTTATTGTTTAGTCAATACTAACAATTCGGAAAGATATCTTTAAAATTTTAAATCGATAAATAAAGTTTTACTAATTTAAATCTGAAAAAAGTTGCTACTTCCGTTCAGCACAATAATCGGAAAATTAAATAAATAAATATCTTTCTGTTAGGTAGATTTATTTTCTTTTTCTTTCAGAACTAAGAACTAGTTTTATTGTTACTAAAACAAGTCTTCTTACAAAGAAAGGAGTCCTGCGGCGTAATTATAAATGTACTGGATTGCAATATTGTAGTAACCGAGTTCTAACTCCAGTCGAGCTATTACGTTCACTTTTCGGCTAATAACCTTAGAAAAGCTATTTCCCCTGATCCCTCAAACTATGGATTAAGTAGGACCACTACTGGTCTTGTAAGAGGTTGACTTTGGCACTGAATAACCCGTGAATGTTGATATGCTATTAAAGAAAAAAAAACTCTAACCCGGCAACCAGGCACATTACGGCCGGCCGTATTCGCTGGTACACGGATCTGGTCGGGTGTGTACTGGTTCCGGTGGCAGTCAGTTGAGGTTCGCCAAGACCAGCACCCTCGAGCCTCAGGGTGTCGTCCCCCCAGGCTTTAACCCTCTTTGGAGGGGCTATGTTTATCGCCTGGCGCCTGAGACGACCTTTTTTAGGGGAATGCCGAGGGGGGCTGAGGCATTTTTGGAGCTGCCTAGTGTGTTATGGCCAATGCTCTGCGCCCGGACCCACCGAAAAAGGCCTTGAGCGGCACTCGTCTGGTCGGTGCGACATACGACCAATACCACTCGGCGAAGATATACAGACAGGCGTATATTTATTATTGCACCTAAAAATGAGCACAAAAGAACAAAAGATGATTTGATTTGATTTCTTTGATTGATTTTAACGGCTGTCAAATCGTCAAGGTTAAACTAGTGCGTTTCTTGTACATCCATATTTATATGTTTAGCCGAATTGTTTTTTTTTTTCGAGGATTTCTTATGCTCGGAGACATATCGAATACAAATGATCTAAATGGGACCCTAACAGATATTACCACTCCGAGCCTGAGTGGATCTAGGGTCAAAAGCAATGAAGCGGTACCCACCCCCCCATTCCACTGAACTCCAGAACTCGTGCCTCATTATAAGATGCTGTTTAGTGTCATACCCAGAACATCTCTTTAGGGTGAGATCTTAATTTCTCTGCACGTGATACAGTCAAAGTATTCTAAGCACCTTTGACAGAGGGTGGAGACAGAATAGCTTATGACACCCCCCACCCGGTGGTATTTATTAATCTGGCATTAAATCAATATTTTTTGCCTAATCTCATATTATCACATTTTTGGGATAGTAAGAATAGACTTTTTTGTCGTCGTCGTTAATGGCTTTTTTCGTTTGTTTTGTTTGTTTTTTTCTTTCTTTTTTTTGTTTTTGTTTTTGTTTTGTTTTTTTCTTTCTTAACACAAACGTTCATACGAAAAACCAATTTCATTTTTTTTTTTTTTCGTTTAAATATATTGAGCGAAAAGCAAATTACATCCGAGGAAATTTAATCTCTGAAAAAAATAATAGTTAATCTGGTTGGTCAATTTTTCATCCAGTTTTTTTTTAACACATCGTCGCAGCGACACTGGCCTGAGAAGATTTTATCAGGAGGAAAGTGAAACTGAGATTGCATGAGACATCACAATTTGAAAGTTAAATGAGTTTGAACTTACACCATTGTTCGCGAGAGACATATAACGTGAATGAAACCTGGCTTCATAAACAAAGATCTTAGAAGAGATTTTACGTTAGACAACTGGTGAAGCCAATGGCAAACAGCTTTTATAACAGCTGCTGTAAAAAATAGTGAGACATGCTGAAGATCTGAGGAGTATGGAGTACTCTTTCATTGGCATTACTCCCAAGTCTACCCTGACCCGAAGCAGTAGTACTTGTTAGGGTCACATCTACGGGTCAAATAGGTCAGTTTAAATTTATTTATATTCGATAGGAATATTTTATGTCATATAACAGTAAATTTTTTGTTTGGTTTGGTTTAGTTTTATGGCTTATCAACTTTTGTAGTTTATTTAATGCTAAATCCTCTTTATCATCATCATCATGTCGTGTCGCTAGCACGGATATCCCTGACCCTCTCTCACCACTTCTCCCTATCATTCATCGCCTCTGGCAGGTCTTCAGGGTTACATCCCATATCCTCCCATAGCTGCTGTACGTATGTTCGAGCTGGTCGTCCTACTTTTGCTTGGCCATATGCGGGGGTTGTAAACATACTTTATTGATAACATTCTTAAACGAGACAGAGATCTTCTTTGCATACTGTTTCAAGTATTGCTATAAAACAGTCAAAATTTAACATCAGTCACTTGTTTGCACACAGTTTGTTCTATTTGACCCATAGATAGGACCCTATCAGATGCTACTACTTCAGGTTAGAGCCGACCTGGGAGCAATAGCAATGAAGGGGTACTCCAAAATCCCCAAAGCTCAAAGGCTAGAACCTCGCCATCACATGGTCTAATGTTATATCCAGGACACTCATTGGGGAGGGTCTTACTCTCTGCAAAGATGCAATCGGGGTATTCTACAGCCCCAGCCGACTAGGCTTAAATTATTTGTATTAAGAATAGTTATTTAAAGCTGTAATTGTTTACAAAGGATTATTATAAATTAATTGAAACTATATAACTATTTGCAAGCAAATAATTATCGTTAAATAGAAATAACTTCTTGAAACCATATAATTATAAGTATTAGATAGGAATACTTGAAACCATAAAACTAGGCAAAGCAAAACTCTTCAGAAACAGCAACACAAAAATGTAAATATAAGCATAAAATGAACGCAATTCCCTAACCTTTAGTCATGAAATGATTCTAGATAAGTTTACGTGCCTTTAAATCGAGCAATGAATCAAACAATCGGTGGGGGTGTCCTCGTGGTGTAATGGTTGAAGCGATGGACTGCGGAATCGTATTAAGCGAGTTCGAACTCCAGTCGCGCTATTACGTTCACTTTCGAGCAAACACCCTTGGGAAAGTTATGAACCCCCTGATCCTCCCAGCTATGGGTTAAATAGTACCACTAATGTTCTTCTAGGAGAATGCCTTTGGCATTAAATAACCTACAAAGTGTTGTATAGCCATGACCAACTATACAAACACATATGCATGCAGAATCATAACGACGACACAATAAAGACGAGCGACACAGTTCTCTTGAAAAATACACCTCTCACTTTATTTGAAAGGGTTCGAAAGGGTTACTCACGGTATTACTGTGAGAGGGAGTTGGAGACCGAACAGAACTGCAACATATTAACCCCCACTCTATTGGCCATAACAGTGTTTCTTTCCCGTTCTCCTGGGCTGCTCTACGGGGGCCTGGGGGCCCACTCTGCTGGGTGCTGGTTTTCTCTACCGCATCTTACCCCCAACTGATTGAACTTCCTGTGCACCGAGTTATATAATAGTTCGCCGTCCACCTTCTTCTTGTGGGCGACACAAATCGCACTCATTCAACCCGTCTACGGCCAAGGTTATATTCTGATATTCCTCGACCGGATGCACCTGTTATTTACACAGGTGCATTTCCTCCTTTGACAGTCCGGCCGGGTCGGAGGTCAATATACAAGAAAAGGTTGATATGCCATTAAACAAAGAAATCAAACAATTAGTTAATCAATCTTGTCATTTTTATGTCATATAACAGTAAATTATTTGTTTGGTTTGGTTTAGTTTTATGGCACAACTTTTGTAGTTTATTTAATGCTAAATCCTCTTTATACATATATACTAATATATATATATATATATATATATATATATATATATATATATATATATATATTATTTGTAAACACATTTGAAAGAACATGGAAAGCGACAATTAATTCCACGGAATCGTACTTGTTAAAGAGGTAAATTGCTACATTTGCTATCAGTATGTTTTATAGAATACTCTCAACAATTTTTCTAGCATTTGAATGCAAATTAATACTTGACTTGTTAAAGCTATTCGTATTTTATCCATCTGAGTTATAATAATTGTGCCTTTGACGTCTCTTATCAATTTTGACTATTATCACAAGCAGATATCTTGCATGCAGAACAGGACCTCAGTATTTCCAGATCTTCAGAAGAATGTCATTAAAACTCCTAGTTTTATAATACCTTCACTTTACGATTAATTGTACATTTTCTTGGAGTGATTCTGATTCCTTTAACTTCAATTTTGCTGGTTGATGCTGGGTGCCATCAAATTTTACTTCTTTAGACGGCGCCGTTGAATCTAAATGGAGTGTGTAAACGTGCTGATACCTTAATTTTAGGAGTGATTTTTTGTAAATGTGGATTAAAGCACTGCTCGTGCTAAGAAACGAATTTCAAACCTGTTTGGAAAAGCCATAAATTGCTTTGATGTTTAGTAAAAAAAAAAAATCACTGTATCGGTGCGTGTAAAAAATATCAATACGAACAACATATTTCCCGCTGAAGACAAATGCCGTGAGTCTATAACTGATGAGAGTTGCTGTCTCACAGACTTCAGTGAAAAACTATGAGTTATAGCTGGTATGAAAATTTCCCAGTGTTCGCCAATGGCCCGAGAGACCTGGGTTCAATCCCAGGTCGAGTCATAACAAAGACTCAAAAAATGGTACTTGGTGCCTCTTTGCTTAACACTCAGCATTATAAGTTAAGGATCAAGGGTAAAGTGGATCAATCCAGGGAAAGGAGTAACGTCCTCCTTTACACTTTGGTGTAGTAGCTATTGAAAAAGGAGCCTTCGGGTCACCCTCGACTACGGTCGCCAACTTTACTCACGCGGATTTTGCAAAATATTTTTTACATTATTGATAAATTTTTAAAAATTAAAAAATTGAAGTTATTTAATCACATAAATGAATTAAAATCTCTTAAAAATTAATTTGTATGTATTTTTTTAAATTCACCAAAATATATAAATTAAAAATCAAGTAAAATTTTTCTAAGCGTAATATTATAGCATTTTTAACACTTTTTATTTCAGAATTCTCAGCTCTTTTTTATTAAATTGTAAATGTATGAATTTCTGAAAATTTCATGATATAATTATTCAAACTCTTATCTTAATAGAAAAATTTTAAAATAATATGTCTACCATATATTTTGTTCAGATTTCGTAAAATGAAATAGTCAGGTTCAACCGAGACTCCCTGATGATCCGTTGAGGTGAAAATTTACTAGGAGAATTCTGACTCGCGATTTAAGTTAATTTTATATATATATATATATATATATATATATATATATATATTCATCACTTTCTTGTACCCTAAATCTTGTGTAAATACCCAGTGAAGGATTGTAAAAAATCGGAAATATAGCAAAAAATTAAATAACAATAAAGATGAGTTAAATCCAGAAATAAAACGCAGGTAATTCATATATTGTATATAATTATTTGAAGCAGATATCAATTTTCTACAATCTCTTGAAATTTATCTGGAATTCTGAAGTCTTCTTAATTATCAAATTTTGAAGAATTTATTAAAACATGAATCGTCGAAGGGAATTATGGAAAATTAATTAAACCCTGAAGAACAGGTAATTTACCCCTGGGTCTGGTATAGCCACAGCATGGAGCAAATGAAAATCTAACAGAAATAGAAAACCTTGATGAGGAATGAACCCAGAAGGACAAAAATGGAAATTTGAGAACAAGCAAAGGTACGAAGGAAGGAAAAATAAACAAGGACTCGATGGAATGAAAAGACGACAAAAAGACCACAACAGACAAGTCTGACAATACCACTAGTAGTAAAAGATCAAAAGATATTTGCAAAAGAAGTAAGCCACAAATGACAATGGCATAGGGTCAAGTAGTACATAAAACAGGACCTTCCAAAATAACGGAAGAAAATTTTTCTAGCAAGTCGGTTTAAAATGCACAAGAACAAATCAACAGTCGGATGCAAAGGAAAGAAAACGATTTTGGAGCAAGATACAGGAACCGAAAGAAGATGACTAAAATGTCGACTTGATAAATAACGTGAAAAAAAGAATGACAATGATTTAAGAAATTCCCCGAGGTAAACGCACACTTTAACTCACAAAGATTTACACACAAGAGAGTACCAAATTGGAAAACACAGGACTATGTTAGCATATTTGGATTCTAGTTTTAAAAATTCACGTCCATCACCGACAGGTTGACTCAGCAATTGAGTAAATGCACACACACACGAATGGATGACCATGAGTAAAACTACACTGATGTAGAAAGGAACTATCTCCAACAACTATAGTCCGATTATTGTGTTTTCCAATGATGTTGAAAATCCTTTCAGCGTAGATAAAAAAAAATCTGTTACTCGTTTGTAAGCTGCGAACTATATCCAGAATAACGGAAAGGGTACCGCAAAGGAATAAGAGCAGCGGATGAGCTATTATACATCGATCAGTACATCTGCAAGCAGGCTAAAACAAGACAGAGAAATGTAGCCAAGATATGGATTTACTACAAAAAAGGCCAATGATATTATCCAGCAAAGTTAATAAATGTTTGAAAATGTCTAAGGTATCTGAAAACTCTCACCGCTGCTATTTTATAGCATTGTTGCAACTCAGTTATATGCACCAAGGGCTAAAAATTTACAAAATCACAGGAAAAGATAAAAAATATTATGTATGTAGACGTTATCGGGATATTTGACAAAAATGAAAACGTGCTAAAAAACCTTATATAAACTATATGATTATAGAGCAAGAATATAGGAATGGAATTTGGGATTCGAAAACGTAATATGCTGATAATAAGAAAAGAGGGAAGAGAAATAAAGAAATGAATATACAGCCAGAATATAGGAATGGAATTTGGGATTCGAAAACGTAATATGCTGATAATGAGAAAAGAGGGAAGAGAAATAAAGAAATGAATATACAGCCAGAATATAGGAATGGAATTTGGGATTCGAAAACGATAGCCAATGGGGATGGATGGCAGGAAAAGGTCAAAGGAATCTGTGCTCTTGACACACTTTGATGACAATAACAGTATGATAACGTCACTTTTGAGTTCGTCATTACTTTTCCATCAATGTCTTGTATGTCTTGCTCGGCTTAAAGATGGTTTATGAGATAGGAGGTTAGTGGTCGCACAACAGCTATTTTGAAAGGTGCTGCTTACAGGATTCGTTCGAAACAGCATGAAACATTCTTAAGTAATTTTCATAAAAACCATAACTCGAATTCACTCCTTTATGAAATTACCAGTGTATAATGTTCGATGTATATTATTAATATTATTCTGTGAATCGAGTGCTTTGAGATAGATAGATAAATAGATTGATTGATAGATATTGAAAAAATAATCATAAGGATTTATTTTTCATTTGTTTGTTTATTGTTTTATGGCATATCAATCTTTTTGGATTATTTAACGCCAAATCCATCCTTCTAGAAGGACACTTGTGGTACTATTTAATCCATAGCTGGGAGAATAAGCGGGTTCATACCTTTCCCAAAGGTATTTGCCCAAAAATGAACGTAATACCGCGACTGGAGTTCGAACTCGCTTATTACGATTCTGCAGTCAAGCGCTTTAACCATTACACCACAAGGTGAAAAGATATTAAATTTCCAAGAAACAAAAAGGGTAAGAATTATAAATCCTCTATATTTCATATTTCGTTTACATTATTTGGTTTAATCTTTGCTTTTAAATTGTTCTAAATGCACCAAAATCTAAGAATACATACTTTTGATGCGACACCGTAAAACCTAAATTTTCGGACTCCGTCTTTTATAAAGAAATAAAAAATACACAAATTCAATTCAATTTAAAATCAAAAATGTAAAAGCAACCTAACAATTCTTCAATGTGCCGTTTGTGGAAACAGCTTGTCGTTCCTTTTTCAATGTGATATTCCACTTTGAAAGAAAAGGCTTGAAAACTTCAAAAATCAAAAATGATATTAAATAAATGAATGAAAATAACGTTGATAACATGATAAATGAAATAAGGAGGAGACCCCGAGGTGTAGTGGCTAACTTGCTGAACTGCTATCTCGAAGTAAGTGAGTTCGAATTCCATTCACGGAATTGTTCACTTTCGGACTAATATCCTAGGGGAAATGCATGATCCATCTTATCCCCTCTCACCATAAGTTAAACAGTATCACTGTTGTTCTTCTGCATCCATGGCTTTGGTATTAAATGACCCATGAAGCTTGATATGCCTTTAGAAATAAATAAATAAATAAATAAAAACGCAGAATCAACGATAACTGATTCAAATTAAATGGAAACAGCTGAGCTTTAAGTAAATAAAAACTTAGAAAGTTTATAAAAAATCAGTCTTTTTTTTTTTTTTGTTGTTTTTTATTTTTATTGGAAGAAACACTTATATTGTAAAAACTCAGCAACCTTAGGACAGGAAAAATCAAACTCTGGGACAACCAAACGAGCAACTTCCTAAATCCTTCAGTCATCTTCTCGTTTGATATCAAACTCTGGGGAAGGAGAGTGCTATAAAAGTCACATAAGCGCGTGACTGAGGAAACCATAGGGTGCAGCATGGTGGATGTTAATCAAGGTGAATAAGCCAATTATCGGATCAATGACACGGTTCACCTGATACAAGATAGAGGAACCTCATAAGTCAACGCCCAAAATCAACTAGTTCACTCAGAAAGTTACCGCTATTCATCTGCAAGGGTGGCGTCTATTGATGAGGGAAAAATAGCCATTGATATATTATTATGGCTTGAAACACACCAACCAAGAGATTAATGTCTTTATTTAGGAATTTAGATAAATTTTGATATTTACACACAAAAGAATATTAATCTAAGATAGAGCAGGTGAAAAATTTTAAAAAACCTGTCATATTAAGGGTAAAATCACTAATATATATATATATATAGAAAGAGAAGAATATGTTTGAATTATACATGAATACTTTGTCTACGATCTTGTAATCTTCAGATATAATTCCTGCGTAGGCGTTCGTGCAATTGAAAGTGCATTCGCTGTATCACCCATAAATAAGTACACCCTAATCATTTTTTAAAATAAAGATTAATTTTTTAAAATCCTATTCTTATAGAAACCGTCAGAATTTCTTAGTTATTTACGACAGATTTGACGTGGTTTTATTTTTCATACAAGTTTTGGTTATTAGATAAATTGTTTTATATTATTAATACTGTTGTACTTCTACGTAATAATGACATATACTTACATTTATATATATACAACCAAATAGCGGTTTACAGTAAGAACAGAAAGGCTAATTTGCATATTGATCTTTAAAATTGAAAAAAACCTTTGATTTCTAATTGTTTGGCTTCATTCCAAAAATCCTGTCGATAAATTTTAAAAGAAAGTCATTAAAAAAAAGTAATTCAATTCTTTACCGTCTAATTTAGTTATATAATTAAATCAGGAAACTTTTGCCGGAAGTGACGGGAAGAGCTAACATCTTAGCTGCTCTATTCTTCGATTACACCACCTTTGTTTCATATCATCTTATATGCATTCTTATTTACTTTTATTCATATTTACCAAACCCCTCCACTCGGGCAGGATATGACACTAGGTCAATTTTTAAGAGAAGTTTAACAGGATTGAATTCAGAGTTTTCCGTCTCCTAGACTAGTTACCTTACCAAGGCTGAAGAAGCTAGTCTGCCCTACTATTTACCCATAGCTGGAGGGAGAATAATTGGATTCATACCTTTCCCAAGGGTATTAGTGCTATGTGAAATGCAATCAGTCTCGGCCAGGATTTGAACTCGTATCGCCGTGTCCATTTTCAACGACGAAAACCATTACACCACGGGCACCTCTTATTTACTTTTATTAGTCTTTCTAATTTGATATAGAATAAAAAGTAAAAGTTGGCAAGACGAAGGCTCCCTTTTCATCAGCTACTTAATTGTGGTGTAGGGAAGGGTGCTACTTCTTTCCGTGGATTGTTCCACTTTACACTTGATTCCAATCTTATAATGCTAAGTGTTAAGCAAGGAGGCATTAAGAACCATTTTGGGGGTCTTTGGTATGACTCGACCTGAGATTGAACCCCGGTCTCCCTGACCATTGACGAATACTCTACCCTCTAGGCAAATGGAACGGTATTGTATTAAAAATTTAAGGGCGCATAATATTGGATATTATACAATAAAAAAAAGAAATATCATTAGGTATTATTCTATTAACAAATCCTACAACATTTAACCTGTAATATAATAAAGGGATATGTTTACTTCGTATTTACTTACAATATATTTTTTCTTATGCCTGTTCTTATCTTGGGACGACTGAATGTTCACATATTTGATTACAAAAATTCAATGCTGTAGAGTTTGGTCATGAATGATAATTATCAAAATCTATTTTCCCAGTATAAAATTCAAGTAGAAATAATAAGACCCAGTTACATTTGGTTTAATAGAAAATTGATTTTTCTTAATAAACTAGTAAGGATGTATTTATTTGTGGGCGACATTGTATCTTCGGATATATTTTAATATCAAATGAATACATATATGAGTGGGTGTTGTGAGTGCATATTTTAACATTCGAAAAGTCATTATTGTTAACACACACAAACACAAACACACACAAACACAAACACACACACACACACACACACACACACACACATATATATATATATATATATATATATGTGTGTGTGTGTGTGTGTGATCTGAGGAAAATAGTCTACGGTTTAGACTTTATTTTTCGTAATCCAAGTTGAATCACCGCTGAGTGCTCAATGACGACAGCAATCTGATATATAATTAATTTTTGATTAAAAATATATCGAAACTCTTGTGCAAAACGAAAACATTTTTTTAATAAATTTGACGAAAAAACTTCAATTTAGTGTTTCCATTATAAATTTATTTCAGGTCATTGTGACCTTCTTCAGTTGGATTTTAACACATTAGTGCTTAGGATTTGGTATAGACTTCCCTACCTCGTTTCCGGCAAGAAAAGACAAAAAAACTGTTATTTATTTGCTTATGAAATCTCTTTATATTTTAAAGTTTTAAGTGTTCCTCTTTTTATTTTATTTTAAAGAATTTGTTACTTATAGTTTAAATTGCAATTTTTTTTTAATCGGTGAATATCGGAGGGTATTCCAAGTGAGTTAGGGTTTAGTTTAAGTAAAAATCTCTTACAAGCCTTTCCGACGGTCTCATTTAAATAAGTGTTCCTGTTATTCTTCCTGGGTTTTGTTGGTCTCTCTCTCAATCGTGCCCCACACAATAAGCAAGAAGACTGGGGAGTTGGGCGGCTAAATGTTAGTGGTGTTTTCACAGTCGAAATTTTCTCACAGACAAGGCTGTGTTCTCTTGCTTGTGTGGAATTGTACATAGCCCTGTTGCCGGACGTAGGATTTTCTAGCAGCCACTCTCTCAATCTAGGCCAGCGCAACCTTCTCCTGGTTTTTGATAAATACCTCGGTGTTTTGTCTGAAGCCATATGGGAAGATGAATGGGGACATAAAGTCGCTATCGCTAGTGACGAACCCAAACCTCATTCTATGGATTGTTTTTTTGTTTTTTTGTTTTTGTTTTTGGTTTTTCATCAACATGAATAGGAATATGTCCACAGTTTGACATCCGAATACACTGAAACTATTGTATAGGGGCTTCTGCCATGCATACCAAACAGTACAGCATGCCATTTTCACATTTCTAGAGGAGGTATTTTGTCATGGTGCTGCTCTTCTCAAAAAGCAGGTGCTGACTGATTCAAGTTTGTTGCACAGAAGACACAACCTGAAACAAATAAAGTGCACGCGGGAAATAATTTAAAACTGCAACTATTTATTTGTGTGTGTGTGTGTGTGTGTGTGTGTGTGTGTGTGTGTGTGTGTGTGTGTGTGTGTTATGAAAAAATGAAATAAATATTCCTATTTGTATTATCACTCCAGTTTATACATATACATATATATATATATATATATATACTGTCAACTCGACTTCAAAGGTTCATTAATACACATAGATAAATATATGTGTATATCTATATATGGCGTAGTAAAATACCTCTCTCTATCTCTTTTTCGCTCTACCCTTCTCTTTCTCTCAAAAGAGATAGGAACACACACACACACACACACACTTTGATTGATATATAATGATTATAATATATTATATGATTATAATTATTATATCCTAACTTCCATCTAACCGACAAAAATCCAATATAGATTTTTTATCTTTTATGTTTAATGTTTTCCTTCAAGAAATCACACAGCTTTATCCAAACATTTTTGGAAGATGAAAAATAAGGTTTTAACTTCAAAAATTCAATGGAATTTTTTTTTAAAGATCTACAACTAGCTGCTTTGATGGTCGATGTAATTTGTTAACCTATTAACTCAGAGGTGTGATTTTATTGCTAGATGTAGGTATAGAAACAAATGTAGACTATTTAAAAAAAATAATTGAATAAAAAAATAAATAAATAAATGAATAACTATGACTTATCAAATTGATAAATGAATTAAAATTTGAATTTATATTAATAATTTTTACACTATTATTGTAATTTGGGGAAGGGGATTTTACCGTAAATAACATGTTTTAGATTTTTTTAGTTGATTTTAATAATAAAAAATGATGTGCTGAAATTATATATGTCTGAATAATATTTTGTTTATATATATAAATGTTTGAATGCTTCGACATGTATTATTGTAGCTGTTAATTTTTCCTCAGTATAATGAAATCGGATGTTCCTTTAGATGCCAAAATAAGTTGATACTTATTGTTACTAGAATTGTAAGGGTTACTTTTCTATAGGAGAAATGGGTTTGTTTTTCTTTTTTAGTCTGGTTTTGAATGTGAAATAAATATTTCAATCCATTTTCTTGTTTGACCAGAAAGAGTCCTGTTAATTTTTTAGAGCATTGATTCATATCAATGCTTTTTAACAGAATGGAAATAAAATTATTATCTTAATGTGAGTGATTGTTGGTTATTTTAGAGAATTAATATATATATATATATATATATATATATATATATATATATATATATATATATATACACTCTCTTAACAATTTATCTTAAGTCTTTTTTCTAAACCAAAGATGTTGGGGTTTTATCAATCAAAACAGATATTATTTATCATTATTTATTACCAAATTCTACACTATCATTATCATTTCACTCTTTACGAGTCCGACACACTGGCGTTAACGGGTGGGCTTTCACTGGAGTCTGAGTGACTGCAAGTTTCCTCAGGTCTCCAGGACTCTTCTCAGAATTCTAGCCAGTCTTAACTATGCGGTAGTCTGGAAAGTCTCGATTCGTCTTCTGATTTCCAACTCTTCTAGACCCCTTTCCAAAGCATTGAGGACCATTCCAATTGTGGCACTCATAATTGGTATTTCCTTCATCCTCATATTCTACAACTTTCTTAGCTTTTTGGGAAGATCTAAATACTTGTCTCTCTTTTCGCTTTCTTTGATTTCCCCTCAGTGGTCCACCATGACGGTAAAGTCCTCTATAAGCTAAGTTCTCTTTTTTGACAATTATCTCAAAGTCTAGTCTTCTAACCGAGATTTGGTGATTTGTTTGTATCTCAAAATCCCATATAATTTTGTGCGTCTCATTCTCCAGGACTGATTCAGGTTTGCGCATGTACCATTTGTTTGTTTGGTTAAATTGGAATTTCTTGTGCAATTTCCCGAGCACCACCTTCCTCACTCAATCGTCTCTAGTCTTATACTTCTTTGGCACAAGTTTGCAACATTCGCTTTTTACATGATTAATCGTTTCGTCTCTCTCACCAAATAAATTACACTTGCTGTTCTGTAGCATATAATCGATTTTCGCTTTACTATAATTGGTCCTTATTTCCATTACTTCTCTTTTTTCTTTTTTCATTATGAAGATAGCACATTTTTCTATGCCAAATTCCATTCCTATATACTGACTGTATATTCGTATTGTTTTTATCAGAATCTCTAATTCTTTTTCATTTTTTACAAGCAGTGTTTTGTCTTCCATTATTATTATTATTATTATTATTATTATTTGCTTGTTTGTTTGTTTGTTTGTTTGTTATGCCTCCTTGGGCATCTGTTCTTTTTACTATCTTCCCAAATCAACCTTTAAAAATTTTTGCATGGAACATATACATTATTAATATGATATCTGTGTACGGATCAAATTCTGTTAAGTAATTCATCCTATAGTTCCCCCAAATTTTTTTCTTACCATTTTTTCTGAAATCATATAATTCATTCTTCATTTTTTTACAAGATTAGAGTTTATAATCTGATTGGGTTATTTGTTCCAAAAATTTATTATTCTTTTTGCAAAAAGAATAAAAAAATCACTTGGTTCGTTGGTTTAGTTTTTGGAAATCTATCTTGACAGCAAATTTCAAATTCGATTAGAAATATTGAAAAAATGTCTACCAAAATAAGAAATTCCCTTAATTATTTTGAAAGTTTTAATTAGATCAATTTTTTCTAACGAAGTTGTAAATCCTAATTTCGTCATTATCTTCCTTTAATTGTAATCATTAATCCGTTTCGTTATTTTTCTCATACTTCTTTATATGCCCTTTAATTTCAATATAGTACTCCAATTTTTATGTCTAGACACTGGAGATTAAGGCTGAGTACAATATTCTATATGATGTTCTATTAGGGTTTAACACTTTAATAAAAAATATTGATATATAACTGTCTAAAAATATGTAAATCTCTACACAATATATTATGTAGTAAGTATATTTTATCTAGGTTACTGAGTTTCCATGCTGCAGATTTTGATCATAAATATTATATAATTATACCCGTTTTGATCGTATAATGCTTCGCTTGAAATAACAGTATCTTGATATCATTGTTTTAGAAGAAAATCTTTTTTTTTTTCTAAAAGAAAAAGATAGGTGTGTATTTATTTTTAGACCACATTATACAGAAAGAGGGACAGACAAACAGATATATAAAGAATTTTTAATAGAGATCGCTGCTCTAGAATAAGATTGACTGTCAGACAGATTGATTGACTGAATGATTTTAACGACATATCAAACCCAAGATGGGGTGATTATATTGATTATTGTGATTATAACGATAAAGATGAGGTCAATAATTAAAATATTCTAAGTAGTTTTACATTCCTTTATTTTGTGTCAGCATCTCATTTTCAAAGTGTGGATTTGTGTTCATTATTTCTCGTATAGATACTTCTTGTTTTGTGGTATTTTGAAAGGTGCAGTTTTCGTTTGGTTTATTGTTTGTTTGTTTTTCAAAATGATCCTCAACAAGTGGAGAATTAAAAGCTAAACATCGAGTGGGAGAATTTCAATACAAGTGAACGAATATTACGAAAGATGGCAGTTAATGTAATGACAAGTGTTCACATCTGCGTCAAGGTTAAAATAAACCATTTTCAACATTCTGACGGTGAAATATATCTAGAGGAATAAATGAGAATTTATCTATGTGTTTCCGCCCCTGCACTAACATCAAAACAGCCTACACAATGCTAAATCGTCAACACATGATAAATGTTTAATGTGTATAATAAGTATTAATCTGTGATATTTATCACAGATATAAGATATCTAATTTTCATAATGATTTTAAAAAGAATTTGTGATTCTATCGTTTTATTTTCCTATACGTAAACAATAGATTCGTATATAGCTTTTGTAAGAAAGTTAAAAAGTTACATTCATTTTATGACCTTCTAATGAAGCTGTGTATTTTGCAATGTACGTAACTGTTTACCATTTTTTATCATCTTTACAAGATACATCGACAACGCAGATGCGCACTCGAAAGTGAACATACAGGAAACACATCAACAAATCGTTTTACAAGGAATATATATATATATATATATATATATATATATATATATATATATATATATATATATATATATATACATATATATATATATATATAAGAAAGCATTAAAACCCACACATACACACAGAAATATATGATAACGGTCTTCATTTTCACATTGTATCACTTTGGTTGTATCATGTATCAGTATTTATATAGAAAGGTATAAAACCAAAATCAATCACTATCGTTTTCTTTTCTTTGTTTTTCCCGAGTACAAAATGAAACTTGTCATTTTGTTTTTAAATCGTTCTATCGATCTGATGTAATAAACATCTTTCTGTACATTTTATTTAAAATGATTTTTAGATTCAAAATAATTTTAATACAAGTTGTCAAAAAGAACTCTGAATCATTTTAGAAAAAAAGTTACCTCCCTCACTTATTCTCTCCCCCCCCTCTATCTCTCTCTCTCTCAGTCTCTGTCTCTCTCTCCGTTTATCTCTCTCTCTCTCTCTCTCTCTCTCTCTCTCTCTCTCTCTCTCTCTCTCTCTCTCTCGAATTACCGGTTGCAACTCTCGTGTAGCAAAGCTCTTCTAATGAATTTAGCACTCACTCCAGTAGCCGTTAAGCGTATATGTAAATAAAGGAAAATAATACATATACGTATAATGCCTTCGCTTACACTCAGGTTGCCGATAGCTCTGCGTTAAGACATCCGACAGGCGTAAAATCAGCTGCGTTTCGATCTCACCTTGAAGCATCTCACGTTAGCCACACTAATGAGTCCCGATACAACGAAACAGTCAGTCAGAGGGAAGAGTATATATATATATATATATATATATATATATATATATATATATATATATATATATATAAGAAACCCCACACACCAAAATATCGGTGTCCTGGATTTGACACTAAACTACACTTTATGATAAGGCTTCAGTCCTGAAGATTTGCAGAGTGTGAGGTATTCCTTCATTACCATTACTCCCAGGTTCACTCTGACCCAGAATGTCATACATGTGACCTATTACTTGTTATCATATAACCATGTACAAAAAACTTAATCTAACAAAAAATATAAATATAAACGAACGCAATTCCGTAACCTCTAGCCATGAAAAACCCTAGATGGGTTTATATGCCGTTAAAGTCAGTCAATTTGATTTTATTCATATCTTCAACATATGACCGGTTTAGATTCTGGTCTACTGTGCACAAGTTGTAAGTTGGATTGCCTTTGTTCTCAAACAGAAAGTTTAAAATTGTTTTATTCTTTTATTTACTCATTTCTATGGCACTAACACAGTCCAATGAGTCTTTGTTTTTTGGGGTTTTTTTCTGATTCGATAACGGTTACCCCTTTTTATCACTTTGTTGGCATGTTTATTTCATAAGTTTTATTATTCTATATAATCTTTACATTGTTAAAATACATCATGTGTATCTTTTGTTTCATAATACTTTTGTACTATAAATAATTTCTTATATATATATATATATATATATATATATATATATATATGTGTGTGTGTGTGTGTGTGTGTGTGTGTTAGGGGGGTATTTCCAGATGTACCTTTTCGTTGCGATGATAAGTAGAAATATCGTAAGTTACATTGGTCGAGTCACCCTCGACTAAGGTCGCCAACTTTAATTACCAGTATTGGTCGTAAGTCGATGAATATATATATATATATATATATATATGTATATATATATATATATATATATATTCCTCGTGTGAGTATATATATATATATATTCCTCGTGTGAGTATATATATATATATATATATATATATATATATATATATATATATATATATATATATATATATATATATACCTTGTGTGAGTATGAGGGCCATATGTATATTCACCTTAACACATAACATTACACCATTATGTAATTAGGATTGATTAACGCTTATCTCACTTTTCTGTCTGATAATTATGCACACAAAATGCAACTTAAACTAATGAACTTCTTGTGTTCATAATCTTTTATTTTTCTGGTTTGAATACTTGTTATGCTATAGAGGCACCAAGCACTTTCTCTTCTTCACATTTCCCATCTTTATTTATCTTTATATATATATATATATATATATATATATATATATATATAGAGAGAGAGAGAGAGAGAGAGAGAGAGAGAGAGAGAGAGATCTATATATATATATTTATAGTCGACTTTATGATATCATTTGGCGTCTTTCGTAATACCAGGTGGGCTTCAACGTAGCTACTTGTAAGATCTCTCCGTCCTTTGAGTGTACGAAACTTGGATTTATATGAGTATAAAATATGAGTGTACGAAACTTGGATTTATATGAGTATAAAATGAAGTGCCAAATTATAACATCAGTTTTTGAACGAGCAATGCCATTTTGACAAGGAAGAATCCTTTTCAATACTGATTATTTCTCTAGACTTAGTACCGTGGAGAATGGCTTGTTTGCCATTATATGTATGTATGTATGTATGTATGTATGTATGTATGTATGTATGTATAATATCCAAAGACGTTGAATTGAAAATGATTCTATTTGAGAATAAATAAGAGGATTCTTATAAATCTCCAGGAGTGCTCTGCGTATGGTAATTAATATATGAATTTCTTACGGAGCAAATTTCTATCTTCTAGAAAAAAATCAACAAACTTTCATTTAGCTATTATAAATTTATTTCATCTGGCAAAAAGAAATCAATCTCTTCAGATAACCATCACACAATGAAGATAAAAAAGAATTTTACTTTTTCAATGGACTCTTAATTGTATAGAAATAGTGGGGGGGGGGGACAAAAAAACATGGGACTTGAAGTTAGAGTCAAAATCGAATGCAATGTCATTGTCTGGTGTCATGTACCCTTATGTATCTAAAGAAATTTTTACACAAATCACGAAACCTTCAGCAACTAAAATCTTGTCAATAAATCCACCTATTTTATTTTAAGAAAAAATTTCTTTATTTATTTACAGGAAGAAATACCCATTGTTATATATATGTACTAGCAGAAACACCCGTTGTTGACTGGGTTCAGAAAGAACCTTCAAAAATTGTACACTAATTTATGAAAGTTACTGCTTCGATATTTTTGGATGTTTTGGAACGGATTATACGCAAGCTCTTATTTCCAGGCTTCTACCAAAAAATTATTATATTGTCTAATATATTATTGAATTCAATACTCATTTATCTTAATAAAAATATTAACAATCATGTATATTATAAATCTATATCCATTCTTGTAACTCAAAAGAAAGTAATGCCAGTTTTGTGTAAAAGAGTTTCTTCCTTTAAACCAGATATAATCATGGTTGCATACAAACTTCTTATTCTTTATCTCAATATTGGATCCCCGCATATGGCCGGGCAAAAGCAGGACAACCAGCTCGAACATACGTTCAGCAGCTATGTGAGGATACGGGATGTAGCCCTGAGAAGCGATGAACGATAGGGAGAAGTGGCGAGAGAGGATCAGGGATATCCATGCTAGCAGCACGTCATGATGATGATAATGATAAATTAAAGCAGTCATAGCATAGACTGTGGCTTTTGCATGTAAAATGCGTGTAAATGAAAGCCCGAGGAAAATTATAAAAACACACGTATTGCATTATTTATTCAAAAATCACAAAAAATACTAACAATTCTGAATACATTATCATTGTAATGTAACATCTTCATTATAACTGTTAATGATAATTAGCAAAGCAGGTATGATGCTGACAAGCTTTACATGAAGGACATGGCTGCATAAAGAGAGAAAGTAAATTAATTAGAAAAGAACGATGAGAAATAATTAAAACTCTGAAATATAATGATTTAGCAAATCAGTTAACCCTTGAAATGTGGGATTCAGCATTTTTTCCCAGTTGCCAATAATCAAATCCGTATACACTCCCAGATAAAGATCCTGACTTCCTGTAAACATCAGCAATATAATTTTAATTTCATTTGAATTTTCACCGGGGACATTTACCCCCTTTATGCTCCTAATCGCACTGGAAAGTGATTTTCATAAAGTTCATTATCTTTCTCGCAAAATTTTACATTAGAATATATATTTTGTTTTTGTGTATCTTCCATGAAAACTGGATGTATTTGCACTTTCAAGGGGGCTCTGCACAGTGTTTTAAACCCCATGTGGGGGTAAATATCATTGTAAGATTGTTATATTTTGGAAATCGATATTGCGTAGTGACTAGTTGTTATGTTTTTATTCTTATCAAAATCGGAGGTATTTGAATTTTTTGTGGGGTCGATTCCCCCCTTTAAGTACCCCCCCAATTAAACTGGAAAGTAAATTTCATGTAACTCATTGTCTGTCTCATAAAATTATACATAAAAATACATACTTTGTTTTTACTTATCTTCTATTCCCTTTCTGTTGTACTCCCAACATAATGGACTCGCCCTCCCCCGTAAATACACGTCAACGAGAGCGTCAGAAGTGGGTGTGCACCAATCAGCGTGATACAATCGCATGTGATACCATTTGCGTAGTGGACGGATAGTCACTCTCACACTGGACACTCAGTTTTCTCCCAACTAACTACTGTTTAACCAGGTTCACTTGTATCTTCTTTCTGTTACTTAAATATATGTTTTCTATCAAACCTTTTGTGTTCCCGTGTCTTTCTTTGCTCAGCATCACAACACTTTCGTCCTATAGATGTACAGACACATGCAGACGTTAAGCTTTATTATATAGATTAAGGAAAACGTGGCGATAAACACTATAACTAATATCAAACTTATCTTATTTAGTCAACAGATATATTGCTATGATAATACGATTTATTTTCCGTGTGGCTTAATAGCAAAGAATCTTATTTTCAAGTAACGCAGTTTTTCAGGTATTCCTATTCAATACAAATATTTTTCAAATAGATCTGGTTGAGCCAAAGATGAGAACCTACCAGATATTACTACACCAGATTATAATGAAACTGAATGTAATGGCAAGAAGAAGTGACCCCTACACTTACAAGGACACCAGAACTGGCGCATCTCTACCGGACGTAGTGCCTATGTTCTTGCTTGTGTTCCGTATTGAATAATTATATTTGAATCGTCTTTTATTTCATTGTTAAACGACCAAGGGAGACACCTTTTTGAAAATAATTGATGTAAGAAAAATGATAAAATATAAGTTTGAAATTCAACCCAGTGCGCCGTCAAGCAGAAAAAAGATAAGAGCTGCATATATCAGAACATACAAAAAAAGCATTGGCAAAGTCTGCATTTCTAATGACTAAAGTGTCCTCTTTTAAATTTTCTATTACTTCTTTCAATTACTCCTTTCAGAATTTGATTTTCGAGGTTATATGAACATGAAAAAAAGAAGTGATTCATTTATTTATTTATTCCCTTATTTTGTATGAATATTAACCGAGCATTTCGCGAAGGAACCACTTGTGAATGAAAAGTACGAAGCTGGTTTCAAAAGTTCTATAGTGGGGATACGAATCTTGAAGGTTTTAAAGGTAGAGGACGTTCATCGACAACTTTGTCCAGACGGCTGGGGCAGTAGAATACATCGACTGCACCTTTGCAGAGGGGTAAGACCCCCTAACGAGTGTCCTGGATATGGCACTAAACGATCTGATGGTGAGGTTCCAGTGATGCTGGGACATTGGGGAATGTGGAGCACCCCTTCATTGCCATTGCTCCCAGGTCTACTCTGGCCCGGAATCATGGCACCTGATAAGGCCCTATAAATGGGTTAAATAGAACTAAACTGCATACTTATGCTAAAATGAATTGTTTGAATTAGAACTGTTTCACTAAACTGAATAGCTTGAAATAGAAATGTCTTTGACAAACTGTGTACTTACATTTAAACTGCTTACTTATGCTAAACTGAATTTATTAAAATGGAACTGTTTTTGTCATTGAAACTGTACTTACACTAAATTGAATTGTTAAATATAGAACTGTTGACATTTAACTGTATGTAAACAAAATCTATACTTATACTAAACCGAATTGTTTGAATTAGAACTGTTTGAATAAAATGAATAGCTTGAAATAGAAATGTTTTTGGCAATTAAACTGTGAACTCATGCTAAACTGAATTGTTTCAAATAGAACAGGTTATTTGTATAAAATGGATTTGGCATTAAATTACCTACAAAGGTTGATATGCCATAAAATCTACCAACCAACCATCCATCCGCAAATAACGACCGACATGTGAAAATAATTTTTGAACAAAACCTACGTTTGAGGGTTGGATAACTATCTCAGACACTGGGTTTTCCACATTTCAACAATATCAGATCATATCTAGAAAATTAGCAAGGTTAAGAAACTGGATAAATGGGCTCCACATAAATTCAATGAAAGTCTAAGAGCGGGAAATTTTGAAGTCTGTTCTATGCTGTTTCTCCGGAACTCGAATGATCCATTTCTCGACCGAGCAGTGACTTATAACGAAAAGTTGATGCTTTATGACAATCGTAAATGATCGGCTCAATAGCTTTGATCACAAGGAAGCAATCAAAAACTTCCCAAAACCGAAATTGCACGAACAAAAGTTTATTGTGACTTTCTAGTGGTCTGCCATCGGCATTGTTTATTACAGATTTATGGAATCTAACCAGAGCATCACTGCGGAAGTTTACTGCTAGCAACTGAAGGAAATGGATGTTTAGTTTAGCAAAATGCAACCAGCACTGCTTGATTGACGAGGTCCGATATTACTTCATGACCATGCTTAGCCCCATATTGTTATGATGACACTGCAGAAGCTCACTGATTTGGGATATAAGAAATTACCACATCCATCATATTCTCCTAATCTTTCACTCAGCAACAACTATTTTTTCGGGGATCTGGACCCTTTTTATGTCCCAAAAACATACCATTCCAAAGAAGAAGTAGAAACAGTATTTAAAGATTTCTTGGCATCAAAACCTTTAAAGTTTTATCGTTCGGGCATAACTAACTTTGTTAATCGATGGCAGAAATGCATCGATATTCAGCGATCACATTTTGATTGATAAATTCATTAATTCATTAATTCAGAAATAAAAGTTTATTCTAAAATCTGATAGGATTTTCCAAAAAACCTGATAAATATGTATATATGTGCATAGCGTGTTTTATGTAAAGACAAAATATTAAAATTCTGAACAAAAACACAGTTACAATTATAATGCTTTTCGCCCTGGTCGTGAGCATTAGTCAGGTTGCATTTTCATATGAGTCATTCAATAAATAAAAGGAATCTGGGCTCTGTAGGTCCAAGAATGTTACCTTCATTGCGTTGAAAGCTAAGTTACCATAAGACCATTGTGACACGAGCTGCATTTGAACTGGTTATATTTTGCTTAAAAGTACACGTCGTAGGGTGTTTTGCGGATGGTCACATCAAACCCAACGTTCTTTTGTTGTTTTGAATATAAATAAATGCTATCATCGGGCTTATGGCTCCAAGTATTCTTTCTCTCTCTCTCTCTCTCTCTCTCTTTCTTTCTCGCTCTCTCTCTCTCTATATATATATATATATATGTATATAAGTAAAAAAAAAGTAAAGTTGGTGACTGTAGTCGAGGGCGACCCGAAGGCTCCCTTTTCAGTAGCTACTACACCGAGGCTTAGAGGAGGGCGCTACTCCCTTCCCTGGATTGCTCCACTTTACCCTTGATACGTACTTTATAATGCTGAGTGTTAAGCAAGGAGATATCAAGTACCATTTTTAAAGTCTTTGGTATGACTCGACCTGGGATTGAATCCCGATCTCCCGGACCATGGACAAACACTCTACCCACTTGGCCAATATATATATATATATATATATATATATATATTTCCACAAATTCAATAAATCCTATTTCTTTAAACTTAAGTGAAAAGTTTGTTACAAGACAAAAGTTACTGTCTTTTCTTGTTAAAAAAGGTGATATTTGTCAGAACGTAAACATCCTCTAATATTTACAAGAAAGAATATTTCTGGCATTCAATTTAGCATTTTTCATTGTTTTAAATCTAGATAATATATTTTATGCCTGAGTTTGTCACAATGTCAGAAGGAAAGTTTATCTATGCGCTATGAGATAAGGGTAGAATAAATAATTTACAGCAGGGAATGTCATGTTAGTATAAGCATCTCTATCGAGAGACCGTTAACAAAGAAGTTTTTTTTGTTTTTTTTTTAAATATATTAGCGATGATGAAATTAAATACACCTTGAAGGAAGAGAATGTTAGATTTACACACAAGAGAATCAAAAAAAAGTTTTGGGTAGAAACAGAAAAGAATCTAAATCTATTGAAGTTTTATCTATTTTATCGCTTTATCTGTAAGATCTTGATAGACTCTAAATTAGATTTTTAAAAAGTTGATTGATTCATCTATGATTTTAATTCGTTAATAAAAGTATTTTTAACAATCTTGGAGGGAAAATTATGTTGAGTTTTGATCCTTTAAAATTTATGAGCCAATTCAAATATATTTCAGAATAAAAAATTAAAAGGCCGCTGATTGGTTAATAAATGCAAAAGTACGTATTAAAAGATAAAAACTAAAAATTATAGCTTCTCGGGTCTATTTTTGTACAAAAATCAACCCTTTTTTTAGTTTGGAAATCAATTAATTTTCTATGTATAAAAGGACAACACACTGAATATGTTTTAAGATTGACTCGGTATTGAAGTTAGAGGTAATATCGGTGGATTCCAGTGTGGATTTACCCAACCCCTCTGACAAGGGTAGGAGAGGTCAATTTTTAAGCGGAGTAAGACAAGTTTGGATTCAAAATTTTCCTTCTCCTAGATTGGTTGTCTAAGGCTTAAAAAACAGTTCGTCCTACTATTTTCCTTCTAACATGGAGAAGAACAGATGATCCATACTTTACCAGTGACATTAGGGTAAAACAAAACTCACACAGCTTTGTCTTGGATTTGTTTTCGCGTTGTCAATGCCATTTCTTACGACGATAACTCTGACGCTAAGCGTGCATCTCGTATTCCAGATTCTATCTACCCAACCCCTCCGATACTTCTTGTAAAGATTGCAACCGATGAAACAGATGCGTCGTAAGAAATAAGATATTATCACAAAAGGATGATGTCCACGAAGTTGCTATCCCAGCCAAGAAGAACTAAAACAGTTGGAGTTGCAGCGATGAGAATGAACGGAGATACACAGAGCAGCGACATGAACAAGACAACCGACAAGAACAAAGATGGTGACCCGAAGAACACACAGCTGAATGAAAGAACAGGTGAAAAGATAGGAGCTAAGACAGAAGATAAAAGAGTGAGTCTCAACAAGAGTAAAAAGGTTAATGTAATATTATTATTTAACATCTCTAGTTTGAAGAGTTACGTAGAAACTTTGGTAATACTTGATTCATTTGAAATTAATGCACCACCGCTGACAATTTACAAATCACGTGATCCTGGTGTCTGCATGCGAATATGGCCCAAGGAGAACCTAGAATAGTTATCATATCGGAGAATGAGCTTCCCACATTTCTTGCCTCGACGATCATTCTACGCTCAGACGATGTTAAATCCTCGACACGTCTCATTAAATATATATATATATATATATATATATATATATATATATATATATATATATATATATATATATATAAACTACCACTGGTACATTCCATCTTTATATATTCTAAAAAAATACGTCATTCCGTTGTGTCAGTTACAGTAAGTGGAGATGCTCGCGGTGTAATGGTTTACGTCGTAGGAAATGGACACAGCAAAACAAGTTCAAATCCTGGACGAAGCATTTCACACAGCACTGATACCTCTGGAAAAGGTCTGAATCCAACTATTCTCCCTCCATAATAGGCGAGACAGGGGTCTTTAGCCTTAGTGGGGCAACCAGTCTAGGAGAAGGAAGACTCTGAATTCAAACCTGTTTAACTCCTTTTAAAAATTGACCTTATGTCACATCCTGCCGGTATTAATGGGAAAGGATACAGCTGCTTGTAATTTTGAGCACTTCATACATATATACAGGATACGGAAGCAAAATATGGAATAATTTTTAAGAGTTTTTTTTTGTCTGATTAGTCTAGTTTTTGATTTAAAAAAAACGCAATAAATCTAAATTCTATGATTAGCTCTATTATTCAAGCATTTTTAAAATTGAAATTCAGCTCAATATGAGAGAGAGAGAGAGAGAGAGAGAGAGAGAGAGAGAGCAAGAAAAGAAACGACAAAGAATCTATGAGTTGCTCAACGCCGAAACCAAGCCAGAGTTTCTTTGTCTACTATAAACAAGGCAAAGAATTTTTTTTTTACAGAAAAAGAGCTTTTTAAGGGAAATGGTGAAAGGAGGATTGAACAAAAAAACGAAAAAGAAGACTTTTTTAACTGCTCTCGGAACGGCGTTTAAGGACCCTACAACGTCGATAAGAAAGCACCCTAATGAATTGAAAGTCTACGAGAAAACTGTGCGGACAGCAATTAAACAAGATTTAGGCCCAGTCTTTAACCCCCTTGATTACGCCATATGGAGTGTTTTAGAAAACAAAACATATACAACTTTCCATCCAAATATTGGTTTAACCTAAGACTGCTATTGAGGAGGAATGGAATAAAATTTATTTTGGAGGCATACAAATCGTTTCGATGGCGTGTTAATACAATAGTTGGAAAATGGTGACCATATTGAGTAAATTTACTGTTTAGTGTCTGGGGATTTTATTTTTATTCTATTCTTTTTTTTTTTTTTTTTTTTTTTTTTTTTACAAATACATGAAAATTATAGTCATAATACAGATAAGGTGGGAATACAGATAAGGTGGGAAACAAGCATCACATTCACACACACACACACACACACATATATATATAAGGAAAAAATTATGCGTCTGATGATTGAGTGTATCTCATGAAATAGGCAAAACGCGAAAAAAGTGTTTGTGCTTAAAATCCACTTTTAATTTTTAGGGGGTGCGGTTTATACGGGATTTTTAACAAATACATATATATATATGAGTCTGTGTCTTTGTCCGTGTGTTTGAAAATAATAGTGGAATTACAAATAAAAACTTTAAAAGATGCTCGTTAACCATAGCAATATTGAAGAATGATCAAATATCAAAACTCACATATATTTTCCTACTACTCAAGCGGTATAAATGTCGATCCTCAGATAGACAGCAAAATAAATGGAAAATTATACCTCATTACTTTGGATATACGTCACACATGAGTCATCCTGTTCTAGCAGATACTATAAGATCGGGTGGAGAATACAGTGATCCAGTGTAGTGTTGTATAATTTTGGGAACATCAGTTATATATATATATATATATTGAAAGAAATCACACACACATATATATATATATATATATATATATATATATATATATATTGAAAGAAATCAAATTACGTGTCTAATGATTGAGAATAAGTATTAAAACGCGAAGAAAGTGTTTTATGTGTTTAACTATTACACACACACACACACACACACACACACATATATATATATATATATATATAATTTCTTTCAATATACATATATGTGTGTATGTGTCTGTCTCTCTGTCAGTCTGTCTGATTGTTTGTCCATGTCTGTGTATGTGAATGTGTTAAAAATATACATATATATATGTGTGTGTGTGTGTGTGTGTGTGTGTGTGTGTGTGTGTGTGTGTGTCTGTCTGTCTGTCTGTTTGTCTGTCTCACCGTATGTCTATGTTCGTGCGTGCGTGTGTGCGTTAAAAATAATGGAATTACAAAGAAAAACTTGAAAATTCCTCGATACTCTTGAAGCAGAGCAGTATATAAGAAACACTGAATATAAAAACACGAGTAAATTTTCCCACTACTCATAACACGCATGTCGACTCTCACGTAGCCAACAAAATGAATGGAACATTTTCATGAGTTTTAATATTCAATATTTGTTGTTATATATATATATATATATATATATATATATATATATATATATATATATATATATATATATATATTAACGTGTATATTAAAGAATTTTTCTCAAGAAGTGAAATGCCATTTTAAAATACAGTTCTAGTCCAACCTTTGAAAATTTGTTATTGCTTTTAAGTTACTGTAGGCATAGGAGAGTTTCCCAGCTCCCAATTATTTATTGTGGTTTTGTTTTTTTAAATTACTGAATTAGTAACCGAAGCTCATCTTTGACTGTAAACTTTTAATAATTCGTCTTTCATTTTTTTTTTGTTGTTGTTGTTCGTTGTTCTTTTGTAGTTTTTTGTTGTTATTTTTTTATACGAAAGCAATTTTAGTATATTTTCGACATTAATGACTCTCTTTCTAACTTTTTTATTTATTCAAATAAACATTTCATATTTGTAAATTATGCATCACACATCTCGTTCTGCGTCACACACGTTATCTCTCTCTCTCTCTCTCTCTCTCTCCCTCCCTCTCTCTCCCTCTTTCTTTCTCTCTCTCCCTCTCTCTCTCTATATATCTATATATATGTAAGGGACAAGAAGAAGTTTTCATACAGAAAATATCCTAAGATGAATTTTTAGCAGACATTTTCGCAACATTATCTCAGAGCCAAAACTTCTCACTGATTTAAGTGCATTGACAAGGAAAGATATTTTGTTGAAAAATATTTTTGTTTAAAGTGATTACTTTTTGAACCTCGAAGCTATGGATTTATACATGGACTTATTTATGTAAGTATGTGAGCTGGTGTGTGTGTGCGCGCGCATATATAATTATGTGTGCGTGTATTACGTGTTTGTAAAAGTATATATATATATGTGTGTGTGTGTGTGTGTGTGTGTGTGTGTGCGTGCGTATGCCTATGCGTATAAAATTACACATGTACTGACATATATACGCATATTTCTGCCCACGTCTCTGTGTGTATGTGTGTGTGTGTGTGTGCATATATAAATGAATGTGTGCATGTACTACGTGTGCGTATCTACTTTGCGTATTTTTAAAAGTATATCCGTGTCAATAAAAACGTGTGTACGTTGGTTGGGTTTTATGGCATATCAACCCTTGCCAAATCCTTCTTATCCATATATATTAAATATAACTAAAGTTGGTGACCGTAGTCGAGGGCGACCCGAAGGCTCCCTTTTCAATAGCTACTACACCGAGGTGTAGGAGAAGGCGCTACTCCTTTCCCTGGATTGCTCCACTTTACCCTTGATACGTACCTTATATTGCTGAGTGTTAAGCAAGGAGGTATCTAGTACCAGTTTTAATGTCTTTGGTATGACGCGACCTGGGATTGAACCCAGGTCTCCCGGACCATTGGCGAACATCCTACCCACTAGGCTAATGAGCCGGTATTATATCAAATATATATGATTTATAAACGAATAGTTTGTTGGAAATAATTTTTAAACGAGCCTAAACTTATTTGTTTGCACTCAGACGGTTAAGAGTATTGCTATTGAAGACTAATAATTCTCTTCGAGTATAGAAAATAATGTAATATTTATTATATTATATTTATATCTGACACATCGAGAGAAACTATAACAGGTGCTATCACTCCGGGTCAGAGTGGTCCTGAGAGTAATGGCCATAAAAGTGGCACTGCACATTCTCCAAAGCTCCAGGACTGGAGCCTCACTATAATATAATTTAGTGTCATATCCAAGACATTCGTTGGTTGGAAGGGTCTTACTCCTTTGCAGAGGCATAGTCAGCGTATTCTACAGTCCTAGCCGACTAGTGTGTGTGTGTGTGTGTGTGTGAGTAAATTTACACATATACGATATATCACGTGAATATACGTACATAATCGTATATACACACACAAATACACACACGCACTCCTATATTGATCTTTTTTTCGCCTTGTGGTTTCTGACCACAAAGTTCATGTACATGCCTAGTATATGTTAAGCACCGAGACAGTGACAATATACAATAAAAATATCAAGAATTATCCCACATAGTCGCATATATATATATATATATATATATATATATATATATATATATATATATATATATATACGTGGTGCATTAAATAAGTTTCCAGATTTTTTTTGTACAGGTATTTAAAATTGTCGTAGGCTCTTGAAAATTCACTATGTTATTGGTATACATCTTGTGAGATGACTGACTAATTTTTATGATTTCAGGGTCAAATGAACAGCAGTCAGGACGTGTGGACACTTTAGAAGAACACTATGCAATATGATTCAGTTTTAAACTTGGAAAAAATGCCACAGAAACGTATGGAATGCTTCAGACTGCTTTTGGACCATCTTGCATGAATCGAGTATCAGTTTTTATGTGGCATAAGAGATTCAAGGAAGGCAGGGAGTCTGTGAGGGATGATGACATGTGTGGGAGGAGTAAGGAATTCAGAACACCAGAGTTGATTGGCCAAAGGGTTAGGATTAGGATTGCTGTGTTGAGGTTTTAAGGGAGTTCAGGAAGAGATTCCGTCGGAAGAGGCCAGCACTCTTCGAATCGGGTCAGTGGCATTTCGACCAGGACAATGCATCAGTCCACAGACTATTTGAGCATGATGGGCATCAAGACAGTTCCTCAGACTCCCTATAGTCGAGACCTTGCTCCCTGTGACTTTTGGTTATTCCCTAAGTTCAGAGGCTGTCGCTATGAGACAATTGGGGAGATGAAAGACGCTGTGACGAAGGTCATTGACACGCTGACACAAGAGGACTTCCATGGGGCCTTCCAGAAGTTGTTGGAACGGTACAACAAGAGATTACTTCGAAGGGGACTTGAGTTTCATGTGTGTACTGTCAATAAAAGTGTCCATACGAAAAAAGTCTGGAAACTTATTTAATGATCCTCGTATATATATATATATATATATATATATAAAGAGAGAGAGAGAGAGAGAGAGAGAAAGAGAGATGGAGAAAGAGAGGTTGGCAACAACTGAAATACAAATAGATAGAGAGATATTGGTATGGTATAGATAGATAAAATGCTTAAATTCAAGGCATGAACTGATTACACGTGAAGAAAGAAAGACCTTTTATCATTCAGGGTCAGATACCTGACACGGAAGAGATCTGGTTAGGAAGATAGAGAACGATACCCGAAAACCACCACAGTACGCCTGCTCTGTGTCAAAGACCAAGCCGAAAGGATCCAAAAGATATGTTGTCCATATGACATCAGGACAATATTCACAAGTGGATCAAGTCTTCGGAGGTATGTTTTCTATGTCAAGCCACCAAAAAATTTCAAAGTGACTCAGATTTGTATGTACTGCATCTCCCGTAGTTGTGGTAAAGTATATTAAGGCGAGACAGGCCGTCCACTAAAAGTAAGGCTAGAAGAACATCGAAAAGCAGTTGTATAGGGTGAAATCGAAAAGTCGGGTATGGCGGACCATATGCTGAAGGAAAAGAGAAACCATCCACCCTTATGGGATGAAGTTAAAATAATTGACAGAGAAAAACACTGGAGAATTAAACGTCTTAATAAATCAGCGCATGTTGGGCTAGAGCGATCTGTTGAGTAGACCAAGAATAGAGATGAATATAATATAGGAACCAATATTCAAAAATGTTAGATTAAAAAAAATCGTAATAGGTAAAAATCATATTCATAGCGATGTGGAACATTTAGTTGATAAGTCCTAAAAATTCACTCTGAACAGTTCAACACGTGACGTGACGGTTGTAGGTGTTGGTTCCCTACGCTTCGAAGAGACAAACATCTGAAGGTTGGAGGTTCAATCCTAACTGCAGGCGAGTAAAAATACAGGAAAAATTAACACTAGACACTCGGTTATGATTGCTGGATCAGAGCAAACGATATCTATGGAGTAAATAAAGCGTGTAGGTTCCCGAGTTTGATTATCAACACCTGAAGAATTCCAGAGGACATCGTTGTGAACATAACGATGAAGAAAATAGTTCGAAAACCCTTAATGACGAAAATCATCAAGCCTCGTTTTAGAAATTTCCACTAATAAAGAAAGAACTATATAAACAGATTTAGATAGATAGATGTTATTCCTAAAAACTATGAAGAAAAATATGTACGTCTACAGATTTTGATGCACACGCGTAGTGTGCGTGTGCGTCATCACGTCACGCGATCAGCATGGATATCCCTGACACTCTCTTGCCACTCCTCCCTATCGTCCATTTCTTTCGGCAGGTCTTCAAGTCTACATCCCGTATCAGCACAGACCTGCTGCATGTAGGTTCTAACTGGTCGTCCTGCCCTTGCTTGTTCATGTGAAGGGGTCCACAGAAGCACATCACTTATGAGCTCGTCCCTACTTCTCCAGAAGTGTTCTGCATGCCTGATTCGCCTAACTTTGATGATTTTCGTGATGGGTTGTAGATGGCCGTACCGCTGCTGCTTTGTGGGTTGCTGCCTCCTAGACTTCTTCAATATTGCTCGCAACATTCTTGTGTGGTTGCTCTTTCTCCATACGTTTAGTTAGTGTCAATGTAGTCGACACGACCGCTGCTTGGAAGAAACTACGTTTTATTTTATCGGTCAGGTCTGACTTCAATATGACCGATAGCCTATCGATAGCTGTTCATGCCTTTGGTAGCCGCGTGTTGATGTCTGTCTAGGTTGATGAGACACTGCTTCCTCGGTAGGGGAACTAAGCTTAAAATGGAAAAATAATGATATTCATTAAGTTATTGACGTGTATAAAGTATTAAAATCTTCAAACACCGATATGTTTCCGGAAAGTTATCAATAGGCGTAGAAAAGTTGTTGATCAAATGGAAATCTGATTTCAACTTGGAAGAAACCCCGTTTTATTTACAAGATTTCTTCTATGACACATTGGCCAATGTTGGGCGACCAGCAAGGACTTATTTCAGTTCTGTGTGGATACTAAATGCTAGCTCGAGGGCCTGTATGGAGCGGTGTACAATAGGGACAATTGGCGAGAAAATCAGGGATGTCCGTGGGCTTTCAACACAACTGGATTATTTATACATATAACAAATTAATAAAACCGATTTACCAACGTTTGTGTGTGATTTTTTTATCACACACACACACACAATGGAATAGATATATAGATATATATTCACATACATACGAAAACGTAAATATACACATGAGTATATAATTCTTGAGATGTCAATTAACGGTAACTAGACATAGACACACATAAACATGCTTTTTAACACACATACACAGTATATATATATATATATATATATATACTTATTTACGTATATTCATATATTTGCGTATATATATATATATATATATATATATATGTGTGTGTGTGTGTGTGTGTGTGGGATGATGATGAGTTTGCATCTCTGTGTATGTGATATATTAGAACAATCATACCGTAATATAGGTATTAAAGGCAATAAGATAGATTGATAGATAGATAGATGTGAGCTGAGTGAGATAGATAGATAGATAGATAGATAGATAGATAGATAGATAGATAAGAAGAGAGAGCGGAATGTGTACAGAAATATATTCACAAACATTAATGTAGGCACTCTCAAAATCCAGACAACAAATTAATAAAACTTATTTTACAACATTTATGTCTCGATACTTTTAAACAAACACACACACACACACGCACGTGCGCAGATGTGCGTAAATATATATATATATATATATATATATATATATCTGTACTCACACACATACGCATATATACTCACATACACATACATATATAATTCTCCAGTTAAATATCAGAGAGGTCGGCAGAAACAGACATATGTAAGCAGGTATATGTATGTTTTTGAAAACCTTACACTTACATGTGTGTGGAGTACGCTTTTATCTCTATGTATCCTGTATATTAGAATAATCAAATTTATTACTATATAGGTATTTAAGACAAAAATAATGTATATATGCGTGTGTGCGGAGAGAGAGAGAGAGAAAGAGAGAGAGAGAGAGAGAGAGAGAGAAAGAATCATTGAAAGAGAGTGAAAGAAAGAGAGAATTATGTGTACTGAAAAATGTGCACAAACATTTACATATGCAATCTTACGATCGCGCGTGTACAAACGCGAACACACACACACACACACACATGCACACACACACACACACACACGCACATGCACATACACACATATTTATACATGCATAAATAAGCATACATACATAATATGCGTATTTCCTTAATACTTATTGATACTTTATTAAAGGAAATTGTTATGTTTTTGTCAGATAATTCTTGGGTTTTTTTTTCAGAAACGCGTAGCTATGATCTTTATTTCTTCTTTTTTCCTTCTCTGTCTCTCTGACTCATTTCTTTTTCTCTCTCTGTCTTTCGATGAAACAACATCTTTTTTCTTTTTCTAATAATCCATCAAAATTTGTCACTGATCAACTACGTGCATTTATCACCTGTGTAAATCTACACATATATCTATTTGTGTTTGAGCGTGTGTTTATGTGTCCTCTGGTCTGTTTCTTACAATGAGTGTTGTAAAAGATGCGAATGTTGCCGTGGCGACGAAGTTGAGCGTACGGGCGGGCGGGCGACCAGCCAACCAGGCTCGCATCCCGATCTGTCCATTCACCCTCAGCGTCGCTCAGTTTTTACTTAAATCTGCATCGCGAATTGTTGGCGTGGAGAGACTCGCATCACTTTTGAATGGAGTCTGCTAAAATGAACTGCTTGGTGGGAGATAGACAGTTAGAACAATACGAATATGGAAGGAAAAGGAAAGAATAGAAAGAGATAAAACGAGACCAAAAAAGGAGTGGGAACGGAAAGAGCGTGAGGAAGCAAAGGAAGAGAAAAAGGAAGAGAGAGAGAGAGAGAGAGAGAGAGAGGAACTCAGAGTGAAAGAAAGAAAGAAAGAAAGAAAGAAAGAAAGAAAGAATACGCAAAATTTACAGACACAAAGAAAAAAAGCAAATAAACAAAAATAGTGTATACAACGAAACGGAAAAAGAATTTTAAAAAAGAAAGAAAATAGAGAGGCAGAGACATAGACTTTGAAAAAGAAAGAAAGAAAGAAAGAAAGAAAAAAGAAGGAAAGGATGAATGAGTTCACAGACTTCGCAGGAACAGAAAAAACGAAGGCATATAAACGAAAATAGGAAGTACAACGAAAGAAAGAAAGAAAGAAAGAAAGAAAGAAAGAAAGAAAGAAAGAAAGAAGAGAATAGACAGAGACATTGAAAGAGAAAAGAAAGAAAAAAGAATAACCCTGAAACAGACAAAGAAAAAGAGATATTAACGAAACTTGGTGGTACAACGAAAGGAAGGAAGAAAGGAAATAAGAAAGGAAGAAAGAAATAGAGAAGGAGAAAAAAAAGTGGCTCACATGCACATTTACCGACATCTTCTGAACATCGCATGTATTAAGTGATTCGAATGCACTTGTATATTTTGTGCAGTCCCGTGCAGATTCATAAAGATACACAGAAACAAAAACGTATATACGTTTACACACACACACACACACACACACACACTAAAACACACACACACACACACACATACAAGTGCGATCCCATGCAGTCATAAACCCACACAGGCAAATATACTCACGTGCTTACTTGCGATTACATGCTCCCAAAATTACGGCTAAACAACTTGAACGCATGTAGGGCTTTCTAACCACCTACTCCACCCGATCTACAAAATACTTCTTCCAAAAGAAATTACATCCCAACAAAAATATATAAGTATATAATATCTATACATGTTAACCGTTTTATAAAAATTACTATCCAGACAAATACTTCAAAATCTATATTATATGTGAATGTTAACTTATATCAGGTAGGATTTGTTCCTATCTATCTCTCGTGATGTAAGTCGCTTCGGGACTAAAACAATTTTTTTCTTTCTTTCTTTCGGAACTATATCTATAAATAATTTGTGTGTAAATACAAATAAATTTTGGTACACGTGCAGGTACTCTTACAAACTTTTACACAATTAATCTAAATACGCGGTCTGCATATAAGTTTTATCTATCTACAGTATGAAAAACAAATATATTCATTCATATACATAGAGATATATAGATATATCTTTATATAAATACGTATTTATAAATACATGCATGCAGAGGCGCTAATGTGGGTCCGTACAGCATAATTTTGTATGAATAACAATTAATTTGATTTGACACTCATGAGATTTACCCCTATACCATTTTCAAGAGGATCTTTTATACAGTGGAAACCGCAGCTGGTAAGTGGCTATTTTGTTTTATATCTGAGTGTGTAGTTGTAGAATGTATTTCGGAGAAAAAATTTTTAAAGGAAGAAAAAACGTAACAAAGTTTAAATGATAAATAAGCGATAAGTTAATAAAAATAGACTCCACAAGCTGCAGGTGGGGTTTTTTTTCGAAAGAAAGAATGATGAGTATCTCGCTTTAACTTTCCTTTAGTGGTAAATCAGTTGTACGAAAGACATTTTCGTTACTTATTTTAGACCTTACGAATATTTCACACCAATTTTTATCGATGATTACTTTTACTGAAGTCTTCTCATGCATCCAGGACTCTGCGAAGTATTCAACCTGATTTTAACAGTGCTGTGGTCAGTAAGGTCTCGATTCTTCCTCTGATCTCCAATTCTCCCAGTCTCTTTACCAGGCCTTTAGGAACCGATTCAAATGCACCAATTACAATTGGTCATTATGATTATCATTTTCCTTCTTTCGAGTTTTTCGCACCAGCTTCAGCTGGTTGTCTTTCACTGGAATCTAAGGGACAGGAAGTCTTCTCTGGTCTCCAGGATTCTTCTCAGTATTCTGACCAATCTTAACAATGCTGTAGTTTGGATTGTCTCGATTCGTCCTTCGATTTCCAACTTTTCCAGCCCCATTTCCAAGACTTAGGGGACTGTTCCAAGCGCGCAAATTATTATTATTTACTCATTAGACTTTTTTTACTAAAGTTTTTACAAGAGTTTTTTTTAGCTAACGGTCTTTCACTGGAGTTTGAGTGACAGCAAGTCTCCTCAAGTCTCCAGGACTCTTCTCAGTATTCTGGCCGTTCTCAATAATTCTGTGGTTTGGATGGTCTCCACTCGTCCACCAACTTCCAAGTCCTCTAGTTCCTTTAATAATCCTTTAGTTTCTGTACCGAAAGCACAAATCACAATTGGTATAATTGTCACCTTCATATTCCATAGTCTTTTCAATTCTCTAGCAAGGTCGAGGTACTTATCCTTCTTTTCACATTCTTTCAGTTTTATTCTGTGGTCAGCTGGGACAGCAAAGTCGACAATTTTGCAAATTCTCTTCTTTTTTTTTTTGTTGATTATTATTAGGTCTGGTCTTCTGGCCGAAATTAGATGATCCGTCTGTATGTCAAAGTCCCATATTATTATTATTATTATTCCCTGCGGGTTTTTCCCACTTGTGTTCGCTGATGGTTTTCGACTGGAGTCTGAGTGACAGCAATTCTCCTCAGGTCACCGGGAATCTTCAGTATTCTGGCTGATCTTAACAATGCTGTTGTTTGTATGATCTTCACTCGTCCTCCAATTTCCAAATCTTCCATCCCCTTTACTAAACCTCTGGTAATTGTTCCGAGTGCATCAATTACAATTGGTATCACCGACAATTTTATCATTATTATTATTTGTGAGTTTTTCAAATCAGTGGTAGTTGATTGGCTTTCACTGGAGTCTGAGTGATAGCAAGTCTCCTCAAATTTCCAGGACTCTTCCCAGTATTATGACCGATCTCAACAAAGCTGTGGTCAGAATGGTCTCGATTCTTCTTCATATTTCCAATTCTTCCAGTCCTCATATAATTATAATACTTATTGCTAGTTTCTAACACCAGCGTTAGCTGACCGCTTTTCGTTGGAGTTTGAATGACAGCAAATCTCCTCAGTCTCCAGGACACTTCTTAGTATTCCAACTGATTTTATTAGTGCTGGGATCTGGATGGTTTTAATTTTTCCTCTAATCCCCGGTTTAACTAATTTCACTTCTAGGTTCTTGGGGACGGTTCCGAGATCCCAAAATATAATTATTACATTATGCTTTTCGAGTTTTTCTGACACCAGCCTTAGCTGGTTTTTCACTGGAGTCTGAGAGAAATCTCCTCAAGTCTCTACAATATTACATCAGCTTTATATTACACCAGCGTTAGCTAATGGTCTTTCACTGGAATCTTAGTAACTGCAAGTCTCTTCAGGTCACCAGGACTCTTCTCAGTATTCTGGCCGACCTCAACATTGCTGTAGTTTGGCTAGTCTCCGCTCGTCCTCCGATTACCAGCACTCTTCCAAAGCCTTTGGGGATCGTTTCATGTGCACCAATTACAACTAGTATCACCGCCAATATCATGTTCCATAGCTTTTTTTTTTATTTCTCTAGAAAGATCTAAGGATTAGTCTCTTTTTACGTTTTCTTTGATTTTCAATCTGTGATTGGCTGGAACGATCAAGTCCACTATTCCTCAGTTTCATTTGTTTTTTTGTTTTGTTTTTTTTTCTTTTTTTGTTTCCTTTCACTAGGTTTGGTCTTCTAGCCGGGATTAGGGGATCTATTTGTAATTTAAAATACCTGATAATTTTGCGCGTCTCATTCTACATGACTAATTCTGTTTTGTGCATATACCATCTAGCAGTATGGTCTAATTTAAATCTCTTGCACAATTCCCAGTAGATGACCTTCTCCACCCATTCATTTCTTGTCTTGAACTCTTTTTGCCCAAGTTTGCTGAATAATTATAATTATAATTATTGTTATTGTTATTATTATTATTATTTGCGAGTTATGAAACTAGTAGTAACGAGTGGCTTTCAATGGCGGCCGAGTGAGGGCAAGTATGAGATACTGTGTGCTTTGATACTTCACTCCCTCGCCTGTCACACACCCACATCCACACAAACTCCCACACCCACACCCACACACACATATATATACAAGTGTGTGTGTGTGTGTGTGTGTGTGTGTGTGTGTGATTTGATAAAATAGACGAACCGAAGTCTTTGCACAGTTCACTGTGTATTATTTTCACAAATCTGTCAATGTGTTATTTTACATTTTTCGAGTTTTTCCCAACAGCTCTGTTTTTTGTTTTTTGTTTTCTTGTTTGTTTTGGATTTTTTTTTTCTTTTTCAATGGAGTCTGAGTGACTGGAGATTTCTGCAGATCTTTCTGACTGTTCGAGATAACCTAGGAGACATTAGCAATGATGTGATCTGGATGGTCTCACTTCTTCCTCAACCTCTTTTCCGGCTTCTAGCTGACGATTCCAAGGGTTCCAACTACGATTGGTATCACCGTAAAATTCATATTCTACCAGGTTTTTTTTTTTTTAGTTCTCTGGCAAGTTCTTAGTTGAGTTTTTCATTTTCTTTTATTTTCGCACAGTGGTCTAGTCGAACGGCAAATCCACAGGAAGATAACTCCGTTTTGTTAACAATAAGTATTTTTATTATTATTTACTCATTGAGAGTTTTTCCCATTAGCTAACGCTGATGGTCTTTAACTGGAGTTTGAGTAACATCAAGTCTCCTCAAGTCTCCAGGACTCTGCTCAGTATTTCGGCCGCTCTCAATAATGCAGTAGTTTGGATGGTGTCCACCCGTCCTGTTATTTTCAACTCCTCCAGTCCCTTTAATAATCCTTCGGTGACTGTACAAGAGCATCAATTACAAATGGTATGAACGTCACTTTCATGTTTGACAGTTTTTCAATTCCCTAGCAAGGTCGTGGTATTTGTCCATCTTTTCATTTTCTTTCAGTTTTACTCTATGGTCAGCTGGGACAGCAAAGTCACAATTTTGCTAGTTCTATTTTTTATTTGTTGATTATTATAAGGTCTGGTCATCTGGCCGAAATGAGGAGATCTGTTTGAATGTCAAAATCTCATAGGAGTTTCTATGTCTCATTCTCCAGGACAGATGTTGTGGTGATTATTATTATTATTATTTTACTTATTTGAGAATTTTTCTCACCAGTGTTAGCTGATGGTTTTCCATAGGTGTCTGAGTGACAGCAAGTCTCCTCAAGTCTCCAAAACTCTTTTTACAATTCTGACCGATCTCAACAATACTGTAGTTTGGACGGTCTCCACTCGTCCTCTTATTTCCAAGTCCTCCAGTCCTGGTACCAATCTTTTGGTGACTGTACCGAACACAACAATTACAATTGGTATCACCGTCACTTTCATGTTCCATAGCTTGTTCAGTTCTCCAGCAAGGTCTAAGTACTTATCTCTCTTTTCGTTTTCTTTCAATTTTACTTTGTGGTCAGCCAAGTCCACTATTCGGCAGGATCTCTTTTTTCTTTTTCTTTTTTTTTTTTTTTTTTTTGTTGACTATCACTAGGTCTGGTCGTCTGGCCGATATTAGATGATCCATTTGTATCTCAAAAACCCAAAGGATTTAGTACGTCTCATTTTCTAGGACAGAATATGGGTTGTGCATATATATATATATATATATATATTAGTTCATCTGGTGAAATATTTTGCACAATTTCCAGTTGATCACCTTCCCTACCCATGTCTAGTCTTATAGACTTTTTGCGCTAATTTATAGTATTCGCTTATTATTATTATCATTATCATTATTATTGGAATTGCTTGAATTTTGTTGAAATAATTTTCGTCTTCGTTTTCTCAGTCTTATAACTAAACTCACGGTTTATAAAACTTGTATACATATAGTCACTGCTGGCCTTCATCGAAGATCTAGTGACAAGTACAGTTAATATTTGACCACAATCTATGCTGTTGTTGGGGCTTTTTTTTTTTTTTTTTTTCACTTCTTACGTATTTTTCTTACACCAGCGTTACCTGGCGGTCTTTTACTGGAGTCTGAAAGACAGCAAATCTTCTCAGGTCTCCAGGACTCTTCACAGTATTCTGGCCGATTAGTTATTATCATTATTATTATTTACATTGTTTCAACTACAATTTTACCAAATTCTAAGTTACAGCAAGTCTTTGATCTTCCGCAATATCGTTGCTGTCCTCCTAACTGTGATCTGCAGTTTTTTTAATTCTCCTTCTAATCTCCAAAGTTTTAACTCTGAGGACCAGTGACACCAAGTTTATTTCGTATTATCTTTCTTATTTGAATCCCCATAACAAATGCTTGATATTTCGTTTCTCTTTTCAAGTGCCCTCTGCTTAACTTTACTAATGAGTGTTCGATCGGTCTTAACTTCTATATTGTGAGTTTTGTCTTCCAATTTTCTTTTCTTGTGTTTCTCACTGATCAGAAGTCTTTATCATTTCTTGCGATTATCTTTTTATTTTATTTTTTTTATTTCTATCTTTTTTTTAAACTTTTCTATCATTTCCTTTGATAATAATAAATCTTTCCTTCTTTTCTTTTTACCTGTAAATATTGACTCTGAACTTTAGAGACATATTTGGTCAATAATTTACAATTATTATTTTCGATCTTTAAGTTTTTCATACGATTAGTATTAATATCAGAATTTGGTTCGAAGATAAGTCTACTCATTACTCTTGGACCATCCTCAGTATTCTAGCTATATATTGTGATAATGTCATCTTGAAGGTTTTGGTTCTTCCTTCGATTTCAAATTCTTCAAACCTTGATACTGTTTCAAGACTGTCAGAAATTACTGGTAAAGCTATTATCTTCCTGTTTAGCAATTTTTTACTTTCTTTTAATGGTTATTTAAAGTACTGATAGCCATAAGGGGTGTAAAGCGATGGACTGCGGAATCGTAGTACACGAATTCGAACTGCATTTGTGCTATTACGATGACTTTCAGATTAATACCCTTGTGAAAGGTATGAACCCCTTATCCTCCTATGTATGGGTTAAATAGTACCACTACTGTCCTTCTTAAACGATAGATTTAGCATTAAATAACCCGAGAAAATTTTATATGCCATTAAATAACAAACAAACAAATTGATAGCTACAATTTGATATTGTTTTCTTGCTGTTCACGATGGCTTGATCTTGTGTACCTAGAGATCCGTTCTAATTTCAAATTCTCACAGATTTTATATGTTCATATACCACTGGTTAGCATGGTCAAATCCCACTCATTTGAACAGTTACCAGTGAACCACTTATCCTTCCTAGTCATACCTAATTTTTGTATTCATGAGCCTACTTATTTCTTCTTTTTCGGTTTGTTGCTTGATACATTATTTTACACGTATTTTAGCAGAGAACTAAAATAAATGATTAATTCATTGAGCGAGTGATTGATTTTAACGACTGTTTCTCTAGTTGCTTCAATCTAATACTAACAATTTTCGGATTTCTTTTGACCCATAAATTGTAGTTTTTTTCTTAAGAGATTTTTTTAAACACAGTTATATTCTTTTGAATCTTTTCAGACAGAGATAGATTTCTTAATATATGTATCGCCATTCTTCTTAATCACCCGGATATTTCTACTATTGCTTGAATAAATGCTACATTCTTGTAATTTCCATTTTCAAATCCTTATTTTAATATATGTATCAGTATTTTTCTTCATATATATTAAGTAGGGATTATTTTATACCAAGAGTTTAGAGAAATGTGTATGTTGTATTTTTATATGTATATTTTATGCAGTTTTTTCTTAAGAATGACCGGGCCATTGGCTTAATGAGTAGAGTGTTTGCCAGTGGGTGGGGAGACCAGAGTTCAATCCCAGGTCGAGTCATACCAAAGACTAAAAAAATGGTACTTGATGCCGCCTTGCTTAACATTCAGAATTATAAGGTAAGTATCAAGGGTAAAGCGAAGCAATCCAAGGAATGGTGTAACACCCTCCACTACACCTCGGTGTAGTTGCTATTGAAAAGGGAGCCTTCGGGTCACCCTCGACCAAGGTCGCTAACTTTACTTTCTTAAGAGTTGTTTTTTTTTCACACAATTATATGATGTCACTTATTCCTATTTAATATCAAGAATTTCTAAATATTTGCATGGCTACAAGTAAAAGTTGGCGACCATAGTCGATGGTGATCCGATGGCTCCCTTTTCAATAGCTACTACACCGAGGTATTGGGAAGGGCGCAACTCCATTCTCAGGATTGCTATCCTTTACCCTAGGTCCGTACTTTATAAGGTTGAGTGTTAAGTAAGGCGATATCGAGTACCATTTTTGAGTCTTTGGTATGACTCAACCTAGGATTGAACTCTGGTCTCCCGGACCATTGGTGAACACTCTACTCATTAGACCAATACTTCTATCTAATACTTATGATTCTTTGTAGACAATGATCACTTCAAATAACTATTCTTTACGCAAATAATTGGCACACAGCTATATGGTATCAAGTATTCTAATCTAATTCTAATAGTTTTCAAAACGGATATTTTTTACCCATATATTGTATCATAACAGATATCAACACTCCGGATCAGTATGGAGAAAGAAGAAATAATAATAATGAGCCGAAGTAGAGATGAGAACGTCAGTAATAAAATAAATGAATGCAAGAAGTTAAGTCATGAATACAAAAATTGGTATGACTGGTAAAGATTAGTGATTCACTAGTAATTGTGCAAACGAGCGGGATTTGACTATGGCAATGTAAAATGGTAATGAAGGGGTACACTACGCTCTCAGGGCTTCAGAACTAGAGCCTCACCATCAAATACAGTTTAGTGATATACCCAGGATATCTGTTGGTCGGGGTGGGGGCTCTTATCCCCCTGCAGAAGATACATTCAGTATATTCTAACCCCTACCAACAGAATATCGAAATAAATGAAGCTTTTTTTTTCCTTTGTAAGGTGATGAATTTATTAGATTGGGTTCTTCTATGTGAGCTATGCTCATTAGTGCGATCTTTTGAATCTTTCAAGACAGAGATAGATTTCTTAATATATGTATCGCCCATCTTCTTAATCACTCGACCGTTTCTACTACTGTTTGAATAAATGACACATTCTTGCAATTTCTATTTTCAAACCCTTTTATATTTAGAAACTTTACATAATCCTTTTGCCAATACATCTTAATTGAATAGAATGACCATTTCTATGTGATAGCATCTATATTCTTTTATTTATTTTATTCTGAACCCACAGAAGACTGATATGTGATCCTCTCTGTCCTCTAACGTTAATAACAATAAATTTCTACAATTGTTTGTTGAACCTTCGACATTAACCATTTCCAAAATAGAATGCATTGTGTATATTTACCCAACCCCTCTGCCTCGACCAGGATTTTGCAGGTAATAAATTTCTATTCTGGTTTCCTTCTCCTGTAATGATTGCCGTACCAAGGCTAAAGAACCCAATATGCTCAAGCATTTACTCCAAACAGGGGGAAAAGCAGATGGATTCAAGCATTTCCCAAGACACTTTAGTAAGAAGTGAAACGCAAAATAGATTGTCCTAGACTTCAACTTAGATCACTTATTTCATTTGCAAGGACAACTTTAATGTTAAGCACAACACAGAATCCATTGTATTTAATGGAGTCCAAACCAAAACAAATTCACTGCTTTTTTTAAATTAGTAATCATGGGGGTTATTGTTCATAAGCTAAGATAATGGAGCCAAATGAAATTTAATTGAAACAATACAAAAATCAAAGTTTTACGTCTACAAGATCTTCAAGTGTTCCAGTTCGAAAAAGCTTTGTTTGTAAACAAATGTTTATAACATTATGAATAAGATTACTATGTAACTGGAATTTATAAAGAAATTTTAGAGGAAAGTAATATGCTCGCTTTCTAGCAAATATGGTGATTTTTATTCACACTATGTGGTAGTTTGGTTAGGTTGGGTTTTATGGCATATCAACCACTGTTGGTAATTTAATGCCAAATCCTCTTTAAACATTTCTATTTCAAGCTATTCGGTTTATTCAAACAGTTCTAATTCAGCTAATTTAGTTTAGCATAAGGATAGATTTTCTTTACACGCAGTTAAATTCAAAACAATTCTATATTAAACAATTCAGTTTAGTGTAAGTACAGTTTCAAAGTCAAAAACAGTTCCATTTAAAACAATTCAGTTTAGCATAAACACCTAGTTTAAATGTGAGTACAGTTTAATTGTCAAAAACATTTCTATTTCAAGCTATTCAGTTTAGTCAAACAGTTCTAATTCAAACAATTCAGTTTAGCATAAGTATGCAGTCAGCTCCATTTGACCCACAGATAGGGCCCTATCAGGTGCTACCACTCCGGGCCAGCGCGGACCTGTAGACGATGGCAATGACGAGGCGTTCTGCACTCCCCAAAGCTCCAGCATCACCAGAACCTCACCATCAGATTGTTTAGTGTAATATCAAGGACACACATTGGAGCAGGGAGATCACCCTCTGCAGAGGTGCAGTGTATTCTACAGCCCCAGCCGACTGGGAAATACACAGAGTTAATACCGAAATAGAACTGATTATTTGCATGAAAATGGATTTGGCATTAAAAAACCTACAAAGGTTGATATGCCATAGAACCCAAACAACCGTCCGAAGTACGCCGAGACGGCTAAGTTCAGTATTCGACAAGTTCTCATTTTTCTCTCTTTATATATATATATATATATATATATATATATACTAACCTACTATCTACCAGTAGGTACTAAACCGGAGTTACTAAACGATAGTAAACATATAATTAGAGCTGGTTTCTACGTATTTGTCCCGGATGTGGTAGGTTTTTTTGTTTTGGTGTCCTTATAAACTAGACATTAAATGTTGTGTTCTTGGTTGTTTTTTGGGGGGCGGTTGGGTTTTTTTTTTATTATGCAAATTTTCAGCTGAGTAGGTTTTTGGTTAATAAAAATTGTTTTCTCCTAGTCTCATCAGGGAATATATATATAGATATTGGTTGTTAATTTAGACTAGATCTAGTTTTCTGGCCGTGATTAGGTGATCAGTTTGTATCTCAAAATCCCAGATTTATGTATATGATTCTCCGGATCGGACTCTAGTTTGTGCCGATACCATTTGGTAGTATTGTTAAATTTCATTTTCTTGTACAATTCTCTGTGGATACTCTTTCCTTCCCGTTCGTGTCTCGTCTTATGCTTCTTTTCCTGCAATTGCTACCTTCACTTATAATCTGATTAATGGTTTCCTCTCTATCACCACATGATTTACTTATTATTACGTTTTGTGGGTTTTTTCACACCAGCGTTAACAGATAGTCTTTCCAAGGAGTCTAAGTGACAGCAAGTTTCCTCAAATTTCCAGGATTTTTCTCAGTATTTTGGTTGTAGTTTGGATGGTCTCTTTTTATCCTTTGATTTTCAAATCTTCCAGGTCCTTTACTAAGTTTTTTGGTGATCGCTCCGGATGCACCAGTTATAATGGGTATCACCGTCACCTTCTTGTTCCATAAGTTTTTTTAGTTTTCTACCAAGGTCTGAGTATTTATCGCTTTCTTTTCTTTTTCTTTTTTTTTTTTTTTTTTGTTGTTGATTATCTCTAGGTCTGGTCTTCTGGCCAGAATTATATGATCTGTTTGTATCTAAAATTCCCAGAGAATTTTGTGCGTCTCATTCTCCAGGACGAATGCCGAGCTGTGTGTATATACCATCTGGCTGGAGTGTCATATCTAAACTTCTTGCACTATTCCCAGTTGATTGCCTTCTCTACCCAGTCGTATCTATTTTTTTCTCTTTTTGCGTGAGTTTGCTGCATTTTCTTATTAGGTTAATAATACCTAATTATTATTATTATCATTGAATTTTTATAGAAAATGCCTGGAGGTCACTGCTAAATACTTAGTGATTGCAAGTTTTTTCAAATATCCTAAACTCATTAATTGCAAAATTTCTTTCAACATCTTCGTCTGTACCAACTTAAATTTTCTTCAAATTTCAAGCTCGTTTGATATTGATTCTTGTGTTTTGATCACGATTCTATATCCGTCTCATATTCACGACATCATACATCTTAAACTTAATATGCAACACACTCCTTCGCTCTCGAGCAAGTTTTTTTTTTAGTGGGGGGATTTTCAATTTCGCACTCTGTTGACTATAATTATTTACTCCTTGAGATTTTTTTTCACATGAGCGTAGGCTGACGGTCTTTCACTGTAGTTTGAGTCACAGCAAGTCTCCTCAAGTATCCAGGACACTTCTTAGTATTCTTGCCGATCTCAAAAATGAAGTAGTTTGTATGGTCTCGTCTTGTTATTTCCAATTCCTCAAGTCCCTTTAATTATCCGTCGGTGACTGTACCAAGAGCACCAATTACAATTAGGATAACCCTCACTTTCACGTTTTACAGTTTTTTTCAATTCCCTCGCAATTTCGAGGTACTTATCTTTCTTTTTAATTTCTTTCATTATTACTCTTTAGAATTTTTCACATCAGCATTAGCTGATGGTTTTTCACTGGAATTTGAGTGACAGCAAGTTTCCTCAAGTTTCAAGGACCCTTCTCAGTATTCTGGCCGTTGTCAATGATGCAGTCGTTTGGATGGTCTCCACTCGTCTGACAACTCCCAAGTCATCCAGTCACTCTAGTAATCCTTTAGTTACTGTGCTAAAAGCACCACTCACAATTGGTATAATCGTCACCTTCATATTTCATTTTTTTTCTCTAGCAAGGTCGAGGTACTTATCCTTCTTTTCACATTCTTTCAGTTTTATTCTGTGGTCAGCCGGGACAGCAAAGTCGACAATTTTGCAAGTTCTCTTTTTTTTGTTGATTAATATAAGGTCTGTTCTTCTGGCCGAGATTAGGTGATCCGTGTGCATATCAAAGTCTCAAAGGAGTTTATGTGTGTCATTTTCTAGGACAGGTGCTGGGTTGTGCATATACCATTTGTACGTATGGTCAAATTTAAATTTCTTGCACATTTCCCAGTGGATCACTTGCCCACCCAGTCGGGTCTAGTCTTATACTCCATTTGTGCTAATTTTCAGCATTCGTTTATTTATTTATTAATTATTATTATTATTATTATTATTATTTACTTATCAATTTATTCCTTGCCCACACAGGGTGACTGTTGGTTATCACCGGGGATTGATTGATAGCAATTAGCTTTAAATTGCCAGCACATTTGCTCAATATCTTTGCTGACCCCCAGCAGACCGTGTTCCAGATATTTTCAATTTTTCTATTTCCAGCCTATTCTTTTCTTTTTTGTTAATTATCACTTGGTCTTGTTTTCTGCTCGGGATTTGGTTTTCTGTTGTTATCTCAAGATCACTTTCCGGTTCTTTTCCATATTTTTCAGTTCTCTAGCAAGGTTAAGGTACTTACGTCTCTTTTCACTTTCTTCAAGTTTTACCCTGCGGTAGCCGGAACCATTTGACAGGTTTTCTTGTTTTTTCGTTGACTATCACTAGGTATGGTAGTCTGGCCGAGATAAGGTGATCCGTTTGTATCTCAAAACCTCAAAGAATTTTGTACATCTATTTATGTTGGGCGAATTCTGGCTTGTGTTTATACCATTTGTTCGTATAGTCGAATTTCAATTTCTTGTAAAATTCCCACTGGATCGCCTCCCCACTCCAGTCGTGTCTAGTCTCATACTCTCTTTTCGCTAATTTACTGAATTCCCTTATTGTGTTATTAATCGTTACATCTCTATCACCACATAGTTCACACTTGCAACTTTTTGTGTCTTTTATATTCTTGCTTTGACATTGTTAGTCCTTAAGGCGTTGTTTTGAGCTGCTATCAGAAGAGATTCATCTTCTCTATCAAGGTTTCCTTTTCGTGGATTCCGCCAGTTTGTCGCTTGGAATGTCCATAGAGTTGCTTTTCTTCCCATTTTTGTTTTTCTGATTACTTTTGTTTTAATTCTTGCGTTTTCTGTATTGTTTCTGGTCGTTTTAATCAGTCTTCCTCCGCACTTTTTTTTATGTAGTCTTCTAGTCATTGTATCGATGCATCGACGCTATCTTGAATGATGACGAATCCACTTCCGCGTTCTTTTCTTGACGCATATTGTCCATGTCATCTCTGGGATATAAGGCTTTATGCATCATCCTGAATTTTCTTGTTCTCTGGTCCATTTGTGAAAGTTCTTCTCTTGTCCAATTTAAGAATGATCCCGAGTATCTTATGAGGAGAACAGCCAAGGAAGGTATTGATGAGATTTTTGCTGATTAGTTTGGTTTCCCAGTAGTTTTCTCGTTCTCCTCAGGTATTCCTTTTTCGTTTTTTCTTTCATCTTCGCTTGTTTGATGGTTTCCACTTTCAATAGTCCCAAGTATTTATAAGTTTCCTTTTTTTTTTTTTTTTTCGAACATTCTGATTTTGTCTTGATCTGTTAGTTCTCTTATTACAATCATTTAACTCATTTGAGAGTTTTTTTTTCCCACCAGCGTTAGCGGATGGTTTTCCCCTGGAGTTTGATTGACAGGAAGTCTCTTTAAGTCTCCAGGACTCTTCTTAGTATTCTGGTCGATCTCAACAATGCTGTTTTTTGGATAGTCTCTACTTGTCATTTTATTTCCAAGTCTTCTAGTCCTTGTACCAATTCTTTCGTGATTTTTCCAAGTGCACTTGATACATGTTCCATAGGTTTTTCATTTCTCTAGCACGGTCCAGGTATTTATTTGTCTTTTCACCTTCCTTCAGTTTTACCCTGTGGTCAGCCAAAACGGCAAAGTCTACTATTTTGCAGGTTCTCTTATTCATTTATTTATTCATTTATTTTTTTGTTGTCTATCAATAGATCTGGTCGTCTGGCCGAGATTAGATGATCCGTTTGTATCTCAAAATTCCAGAAAAATTTGTGCACCTCATTTTTCTGGACGGATTCTGTGTTGTGCATATACCATTTGTTCGTATGGTGAAATTTAAACGTCTTACACAATTTGACAACTCTTTCGTGTCTAGCCTTATACTCTCTTTGCGTTAGTTTACTGCATTCGCTTATTAAGTGATTGATCGTTTCGTCTCTATCACCACATAATCCACATCTGCTATTTTATTACGTCTTGTCTGTTTTAAATTTAATGTAATTAGTCTTTATGGTGTTGTTTTATGCTGCTATCAGAAGAGATTCAGTTCATTATTATTGCTATTATCGTATTTACCAACCCCTCCGCTCGGGCAGGATATGACACAAGGTCAATGTTTTCCTTCTCCTAGACTAGTTACCTCACCAAGGCTGAAGAACCTAGTCTGGCCTACTATTTACCCATAGCTGGAGGGAGAATAATTGGATTCATACCTTTCCCAATGGTATTAGTGCTATGTGAAATGCAATCAGTCTCGTCCAGGATTTGAACTCGTGTCGCTGTGTTCATTTCCTACGACGATAACAATTACACCACAGGCACCTCCTTATTATTGTTATTATTATCATTATACTTATCAATACGTATTATTATTCCTCTAAGCGAGTTTTTCACCAGCTCTAACTATTGACAGCAAGTCTCTTTTTAAGTATTCTAGCTTAGTTTGACAGTTCTGTCATCGAGATGGTCTCTGAATTACAGTTCTGCCAGTCTCTGTTTCAGGCTTTAGAGATCATTTGAAGGACTCCAGCAACAATTGGTATCATTGTCACCTTCAGGCTCTACAGCTTTTTCAGCTCTCTGGTAATATCTAAGTATTTATTTGCTTTATTACATTTTTACTCAGAAGTCTAGTAAAGGACAGATTCTTTTTTCTTGTTAATTAAAGCTAGGTTTGGTATTCTTTTTCCCATTTTTATTTTTAGATTTCGTGTTCGTTGCTTTCCTGCTTGTCCTTAGGCTAATTCTGTTAATAATATAGTTACTGGCAGCTATAATCACTCTTTCCTTGTTCTTTTTGTACATCATTTGAATCCTTGAATTGTTGTACTTTTACATGAATCTGCATTCAATGCATAAAATTACCACAAGCAGGATATGACACAAGATCAATTTTTCATGAGGAATTTGACTGGTTAGAATTCAGAGTTTTTTCCTTCTCATAGACCGGTTGCCATAACAAGACTAAAGAGCCCAGTCTGCCCAACAATTTTGCACCAAGATGAGAGACGATATTTGGATTCATATATTTCCCAAAGATGTTAGCGATGTAAAAAATGAACAGCCTCATCCGGAATTTGAACTCGGGTCGCCGTGTCCATTTCCAAAGACTATATCAATCAAACTACGAGCGCGTCCATATAGTGTATGCCTGCTCAGGCTACAAACACAGTGTCACTTTTCAGGACTTCTGACTTGGATCATAGCGTAGATTCCCGGCTCTTGAACTGGAATACAAGTGAAGTATATGTTCATCTTCTTGGTCCCGCCAGCAGTGGATTAAATTGTACGACTTCTGTCTTTTTACGCGGATGTCGTTGGCATTAAATAACCCACGAAGATTGAGAGGCCATTAAATAGAGAAACCAAACAAATCCAAACTATTCCTTCTTTTTGTGATATATATAAAGTTATAATAAAATTGCAGAAATAAATCATAATAAAAGTAAAAATAATCAATGAAATATGTAAATTTGTAAAAATTGTCATTATTTCAACGTACAGAAAAATAGCCAAAGAAACAGCTTCAAAATGATAAATTCTAAAAAAAGATTAAAAATAAAGAGTATTAAATAAAGATTTGATTTTAGTTTTAAATTAGTCAAATTACTTGATATTTTTAGTTAAAGACCATAAATTGTTGTGTTAGTCGAGTATTTGTCGAACAGACTGTGAAAATTAATTAATAAAATTATTTCTTTTTTTTTTTATCTAGAAACAAACTTTTAAATTTAAGCATGGAGTTAAATATTTCTTTTAAAAAAGAAAATATTTGATTTCGCAATAAAAACATTAACAGGCTTAATTTAAAAGAATAAAGACTTTTTTTCTTTTCATCTAACGGCATATCAACTCTTGGCGGATTATCTAATACCAAAATTTGATTCATTTGTAAATTTTAATTTGATTGATTGATACATTCAGTTATTCATTTTAATATCTGGGGTCATTTTATGTCTAGAAGTTAGGGAATTGCGTTCATTGTCGGTTCATGTTTACATTTGTGTATAGTTGTTTCTTTAGAGGCTTTTTTCGGCAAACTGTCCTTGGAATTCGAATGATTTAAAACAGATCTATTAGACACATTTATAGGATCTTAACAAGGACTAACAATCTAGGTCCAAGTGAACCTGGGAGTAATGGATTTCCAGAATTGGATCCTCACCATCAGATGTAGTTTATTTTCAGACCAAGGAACCTCCCCCATTTTTGGTGAGTGTGGTCGTACAGCCAATCTATCTAACCAGCACAATGACTAGCTTAATTATTAAGATTAGTAAAATCCTTTATCCGCACAAAGCTTATGTAAATAAGTTCTTGCTTGTCGGCCAACATTGGCACATTCATGTATCGGGATCCATTGAACAACGTCACTGATGAATTCGTTCTTGCTTCTCCAGCAGTGTCCCGTATGTCTTGTTCGTCTTACTTGGATGGTTTCGGGGATAGGAAGTAAGTGGTCGTACAGCTGATGTTTCACCGGCTGTTTCTTTCAGGATTTGCTCAAAATAGCTTTTAATGTTCTTGTGTAGTTCCCATGTAGCTTTTGTTCTCTCTGAGTTTTGTTAGTTTCCATGTGGTGCCTCCATAAAGTAGTATTGACACAGTCACAGCTTGGAAGGAATCCCGTTTTATTTAATCGGATAGATTAGACTTCCATATGATCGATAGCCTACCGATAGCAGTCCAAGTCTTTACTAAGCGTATAATGACATCACTTTCAGTAGATGAGATATTGCTGTCGATGTATATGAACTTGTCTACTAATTTTAAAGACCCGCCTCGTAGAGAAAAGATGGCTCTGAAGCAGAATAGAGGAATAAATACAATTTTTTTTTTTCTTTTATTCCAATAAAGATGCAATAAATGTAAACAAAGCAAGAGTTTTATTTCGTTGCAAAGTTAAGGCTAAATAAATAGATAAGAAAGCTGTTTTAACAAGACACATCTATTTCTTCTAATGCTTTCTCCACAATTACTTCCCAACAAGAAGTTTCGCAATAACTGCTTATATATGAAAATCAAAGAAAAACTAAAAACGAAGAATATAGCATAATGAAAACGCCTCGAGCTGACAAAGAAAAGAAGCCGAAGGTACCCCGCAAAAACAATTACCGACGCCGACTACGCTGATGACATAGCGATAATGGCAAATACACCCAAGCAAGCCGAAACACTACTGCATAGTTTGGAATGAGCCACCGCAGGCATTGGCCTCCATGTCAATGCACACCAAACGGAATATATGTGCTATAACCAAACGGGTGACATCTCTACACAAGATGGAACCTCTCTGAAACTAGTTGAAAAATTCACCTACCTAGGAAGCAGCGTCTCATCAACCGAAAAGGACATCGACAAGCGGCTAAGGAAGTCATGGATAGCTATCGATAGGCTATCGATCATATGGAAGTCAGACCTGACCGATAAAATGAAACGCAGTTTCTTCCAGGCAGCGGTCGTATCGATACTGCTGTATGGATGCACTACTTGGATGCTAACTAAACGGCTGGAGAAAAAGCTTGACGGCAATTACACAAGAATGTTGCGAGCAATATTGAACAAGTCCTGGCGGCAACACCACACAAGGCACCAACTATTTGGCCACCTGCCTCCCATCACGAAAACTATCCAAGTTAGACGAACCAGACACCCAGAACACTGCTAGAGAAGCAGGGACGAGCTCATAAGTGATGTACTCCTATGGACCCCCACATATAGCCGAGCAAAAGCAGGACGACCAGCTCGAACATACATACAGCAGCTATGTGAGGATGCGGAATGTAGCCCTGAAGACCCCCCAGAGGCAATGAACGATACAGAGAAGTAGCGAGAGAGGGTAAGGGATATCCGTGCTAGCGGCACGACATGATGATGATGATGATGATGATGATGATGATTTGCAAAACTTACTTTTAGATATTCTTATACGAGTCCTATCTATTTCTTTTCATACTTCCTCGACAAATACTTTACAATAAGAATTATTTGCAACAATTGTTTATAAATGAAAATAAAGGAAAACAAATTAAAAATGAAGAATACGACACAATTATTAATTTCTTTTAATCTTATCAAAGCTGTTTATGAGCAAATATAAAATATTTGCAAATTGTAGCCATGTCAGAACTACTATATGAGTGCCCCATTCGAACTCTTACGAAACAGAGAAAAAGCTATATCGTAACTACCCAAAGATGCTGCCTACTTTTTGGACAAATCCTAGAAGAACCACTCCACAAAACAGCAGCTGTATGGCCATTTACGTCCAATCTCGCAAACTATCCAAGAAAGTCGCGCAAGATATGATGGCTACTGTAGGAAAAAGTAAGGATGAACTAATGAGCAACGAATATGAACTCGTACGCATGGATACACCATTTTTAGAGGACCAGCAAAATTTTACATTAATCAGCAAGGTACAGACACTGGATTGCCGTCTGGATGACTTACCAAGAGCAATGACAGATTGGGACAGATGGCAAGAGAGAGTCCAAAGAAATCCATGCTGTCAGCACGCTTTGATGATGATGATGATGATGATGATGATGATGATGATGAAAATACATGTTGAAAAGTTAATAGACAGTATAGCAAAGCTACGCATTGCTCGTCATTACTCCGCTTTGAGGATATATGTCCAAGGGATACTTTCCATCCTTTTTTGATCCGTTCATTCAAATTAATTCAAATTTCGAATTCCCGCAATGTTGTTATTCGTGGTGTTAAATCAAACATTTTCTATAAACATTAAATCACTCACTACACATCAAAAATAAAAATGTAATGTCATAGTTTTAAATTAGCAAAATTACTAGATATAAATGGATAAAAACTAAAACGAATCAATAGTAAAATATACATATAATGAATATCCAAATTTAGAATTTTCCTTTTTGATCCGCTTATGTTGTTTTTTTTTTTGGTGGGGGGAACTAAGCTTTGCTTAGATACGGCACACAAGCCTCAAGTTGATTATAGGTGATGTTACCGAGATGAAATGGTTAAAGAGCTGGACTGTGACCTCATAGTAAGCGAGATCAATCTTTTGTCTAACTATTACACTCACTTTTGGACTATTACTTTTGGAAAAGGTATGAAACCTCTTTATCTTCTTAACTATGGGTTAAATAATACTACAACTGTTATTCTACTTGGATGGCTTTTTCATTAAATAACCCTTAAAGGGTGATATGGCATTAAACAAAGATACGAAACCAGCCAAGTTAATTATAGTACCTGTCGTTGCTTAAGCTGTCACCCATCAAAGTATTGAATAGGCTTAGACAAAGAGACTTTTGTCTCGTCTTTAAGTTATGACCAAATGAACGATTAATTGATGGATATCTAACGACATGTAAACCTGTCCCGGGTTATTTATGCCTAAAGGTTAGCGGATTCTATTCATTATACGTAGGTTATTTAATAAGTTGAATTTTGTCAATAGCGTTGGGAATAGGAAACAATGTATATAGCTGCATTTTTTTCTAGAAAATATATAATGAGTCCTTTCATGTCCTTGAAGACTATCGACATGATAATGACCGCTGGCCCAGGAGCTTTTTCTTTACCGGAGAGTCAGTGTGTTTCCACTCATTGGATTGTCTGTTTAATTCAGGTTCCTACTGGCAAACCCATGTTCAGCGAAGTTGTAAACATTTTATGAATAAAACGTGCTACTCTGAACATATCACACATTCTTATCTAAATTTCACATAGTTTGCACTTTTCAGCTACCAAATGTTTTATGACAGATCTCGGTTCGAACCCGGAACACTCTGATTTGACGCCATTTTGAATGGCCTCAAGGCAAATATTTTCCGAGATAAAATAATTGTTGCTATAAACTAATTTCAAACAATACAAAGCTTATAATGAAAGGATATTCAACACTGCTCAGATCTCCAGAACTAAAACCTCAAAAACATTAGATACAGCTTAGTGCTATACCCAAAACATCCCCGGGAGAGGTCTTACCTTTTTGTGGGAGATAAAGTCAGAATATTCTCAGCCCCGCCGACGAGGCGAAATAATGAGTAGACAGAGTTAAAAAGTTACGTATATTTCTTTTTACGCTTACACCATGAGCACTTATTATAAAAGTTATCCACATAAATTGCTTATGAACGAGTATGAAAAAAATCATTTGAAATTTAAATATCAAAGATGTGTGGCAGGGGCAATTTAGCCCCGCTGTCCCGGTTGACCACAGAATAAAACTGAAAGAATATGAAAAGAGAGATAAGTACTTAGACCTTGCTAGAGAACTTAAAAAACTATGGAACGTAAAAATGACGGTGATACCAATTGTAATTGGCACGCTCGGCACGGTCACCAAAAGACTAGTACAGGGACTGGAGGACTTGGAAATAAGAGGTCGAGTTGAGACCATTCAAACTACAGCACTGTTAAGATCTGCCAGAATACTGAGAAGTGTCCGGGAGACTTTAAAAGACCTGCTGTCTCTCAGACTCATGAGGAAAGCCCTCAGCTAACGCTGATGTGAAGAACTCTCAAATAAGTAAAATGATAATAATAATAATAATAATACAAACAGATCCCCTAATCTCAGCCAGAAGACCAGACCTTATAATAAACAACAAAAAAAGAAAAATCTGCAAAATTGTCGAATTTGCTGTCATGGTTGATCACAGAATAAAACTGAAAGAATGTGAAAAGAGAGATAAGTACATTGACCATGCTAGAGAATGGAAAGAATCTATGGAACATGACGGTGACAATTATACCAATCGTGATTGGTGCTTTTGGCTCGGTAACTAAAGCATTATTAAAGGGCCAGGAAGATTGGGAATTTGGCAGCCGAGTGGAGACCATCCAAGCAACAGCATTATTGAAAACTTCAAGAATACTGAGAAGAGTCCTGGAGACTTGAGAAGACTTGCTGTTACTCAATCTCCAGTGAAAGACCATCAGCTTACGCTGATGCGAAAAACTCTAATGAATAATAATAATAATAATAAAGAAAGATATGCCATAAATTAGAAAAAAAGCGAGTGAAAAAAAGGTGTGTCTTCGAAAAAGCCAAGAGGTTGATAGATTGTTAAGATTTTGGTATATTAAAAAAAGAATATTATGCAAAATTACAAAAAAAGGTTAACCTTTTCTTGTTTGTTAATAATGATTATGCTAAAGAGTTTTAATTTAATCCGTATTGATTACAGAAAAAGGAAGTAACTTCTAAAAATTAACGCAATTCTCAATAATAGATGTTTATCTGAATTGCTTATATTGCTTCTATCAGAAAGTATGACGCAAGAAAATCAAGACATGAAATTGTACTTTGGGCGATGTCAGAGAACGGATGAATTAATTATGCGTGGCATCACGTAGTTAGCGGGAGGCGAAGATATTCTCAATAAATAAGCCTAGCCTCAAGCAGATGTGAGAGCTTTTATTGTGACAGCCAGGGCGATTACTTCCTGTCTGTACCATGATTGTTGACGTGTAAGAGACGGCCGAGCCCCGGCTTGAGGAATTAATCTCTGGGTGGATGTGACGTCATCCATCGAGAAAACCCGTCGGAGATTGAAGCAGGCGTTCTGCGCGCGCATGTGTCGTTGACAAACCCTATAAGCCAAAATCACTAAACAAGCTGCTAAACCGAAAAAGGTTTAGATAAAAACCATCTCTCTCCAATAACCAACACTCGAGGTACTGTTTGTATGTAAGAGACATTTCAATGTAATTATTTTTTTATGAACTGTGTTTATTTCATGTATTGTTGGTGTCATTATGTATATCAAAAATCCTTTTATAAAATCGGTTCGGCTTGGTCATTTTTTCTGACGCTAACACGATTCCAGCCCGACGAGCATGAAGGTGGACCAGCAGATAATCTTTGGACTCTATAACCGCTCTACAGGATCAATCAAAACATGGGTTGTTGAGAGGACCCCAGAGAATTAGGTCTTACCTGTAACACGGAATCCTACTGAATCACGACCGAAATTGTGAAGTACAGCGGTCTAGTGCGGTTAGGATACGGCGTTACATCACTGGTGAAGTGTCGAAGAGTCGTTGTTACATTAACCGTTGCCGGTAACCAATGATCTTGTCACATAAATGTTGCTCTAATAAGGATTGTGTTACAGAGGAATAATGTATTAAAACCTGCTTTTTTAAATCCTTATAAAAATTACACATCACGGATAATCTTATAAACGTTGTGCGTTTATAAATACCCTATATCTTGAAAAGTTATTGAGTATTATATATCATTACATCGACACCTCGTCTGGTAAATGTTTAGCAAGTTAGTCGAGCAAACCATTTATCGTAAGTTCGTGTCTCACTTGGGATTATCATTCTTCTGGCTTTGTGCCACATCTAAGTTAAACTTACTAAATTAATATTTGAATATTATTACATATCAAAACCCACTTAGGAAGCAGTGTCTCATTAACCGAGACAGACATCGACACGCGACTATCAAAGGCATGGACAGCTCATAATACGCTATCGGTCATATGGAAGTCAGACCTGACCGATAAAATGAAAAGCAGTTTCGTCCAAGCAGCGATTGTGTCGATGCTGCTGTATGGATGCACCACTTGGACGCTAACGAAGCGGTTGGAGAAGCTTGACGGCAACTACACAAGAATGCTGCGAGCAATATTGAACAAGTTCTGGAGGCAACACCCCAACCCACAAAGCAGCAGCTGTACGGCCACCTACCACCCATCACGAAAACTATCCACGTTAGACGAACCAGACATGCGGGATACTGCTGGAGAAGTAGAGACGAGCTCAAAAGTTATGTGCTCCTATGGACCCCTTCTCATAGCCGAGAAAAAGCAGGGCGACCAGCTTAAACATACATTCAGCAGCTTTGTGTGGGTACAGGGTGTAGTCCCGAGGACCTGCCGGAGGCGATAACGATAGGGAACGGGGTGAGAGGGGATCAGGAATATCCATGCTGATAGCACGACAAGATGATGATGAGAAATATCAAAATGTAAATAATTTTCGGTGTACTATTTTGATGAAAGGAGGACACACACTCTGATCTTCAAAAGGCAAACATATCATAGATATAAACTAAATTCTGTCAATTCAGAAACAGAAAGGAAATTTTTTGCTATTTATTAACAATCCTTCTTCACTACTGATTAATTGGAAATTCCATCAACATGGCCATGCGTCTTAAGATTGCAGTCGAATAATACTTCGTGTTGTCATAACAACAGAATTTCCCCTTTACTCTCAAGTGAGATCATTATTAATTAAAAGTGTATAAGAATAATGTAATCAGCATCATTAAGTTTATTCTTTAATTTTTTTATAATCAGCATTTAAAACCAATAAGATAATTAGAAAATGTAAACATTGTAATTATCATTCTTTCTCAAAGAGAAAATTAATATTACCTATGAGATATATTTTCGTGTCCTTGTCAAAAAATAGGAATAACTGGCAGTGCAAAAATAGGCACAGTTGATTATAGAGGTTTTGCAATAGTATTTTCGGTTAAAGAATTTCAATTCAGAAGAGATTGGTAATAGATTGTACCTAATGATAACCGTTTTGGTTTTATAATTATCCACTATAATAAAATTCTGACATCTTTGGTTCAGAAAAAAATTCATTTTTTGAAAACAAAATTTCTGAGGGTGCTACAAAAGTGATAGTCTCTCTCTATATATATATATATAGAGAGAGAGAGTGCGCGTTCAATATTTGGATTTACATGGTCATAGTTACGGGATCTTGAATGAGCACAAAACTCATATTGAAACAATTGTAACTGAAAAACCCGATTGAAGGGAAAAATAAAAGATAGAAGAATAAAATTATATAGGTACGTGGTGCATTCAATAAGTTTCCAGACTTTTTTGTGCAGGCATATAAAATTGTCATAGACTCTTGAAAATTCAGTATGTTATTGCTATACATCTTATGAGATGACTGACCAATTTTTAGGATTTCAGATTCAAATGAACAGTTACAGCAGGAATTAGAATACACCCTACTAAACCCTGATTGTCACAGCTGGTGAATTTCAAAAATGCAATCTGGACATGAGGACACTTTAGAAGAACGATATGCAATAAAATTCTGTTTTAAACTTGGAAAAAATACCACAGAAACCTATGGAATGCTTCAGACTGCTTTTGAACCATCTTGCATGAATCGAGCATCAGTTTTGGGTGGCATAAGAGATTAAAGGAAGGCAGGGAGTCTGTGAGGGATGATGAGAGGTGTGGGAGGAGTAAGAAAGTCAATACACCAGAGTTAATTGGCCAAAGGGTTAGGCTTAGGGTTACTATGTTGAGGTTTTAAGGGAGTTCAGGAAGAGTTTCCGTCGGAAGAGGCCAGCACTATTCAAATCAGGTCAGTGGCATTTCCACCAGGACAATGCACAAGTCCACAACTCCATCCTTGCCACACACTATTTGACCAAGATAGGCATCAAGACAGTTCCCCACCCTTCTTATAGTCCAGACCTTGCTCCTTGTGACTTTTGGTTATTCCCTAAGCTCAGAGGCTGTCGTTATGAGACAATTGGGGAAATGAAAGAGGCTGTGATGAAGGTCATTGACACGCTGACACAAGAGGACTTCCATGGGGCCTTCCAGAAGTTGTTGGAACGGTACAAGTGCATTGAAGCCGGAGGGGATTACATCTAAGGAGACTTGAGTTTCATGTGTGTACTATCAATAAAAGTGACCACACGAAAAATGTCTGGAAACTTATTTAATGATCCTTGAATGTATTTACTAACCGCACCGCACGAGCAGGATGCAACACAAGTTCATTTTTAAAGATTAGTTTAACAGGTTTGAATTTAAGGTTTTCCTTCACCTAAACCAGCTCCCATACCAAAATTATAGAGTCCAGTCTGCCCTACTATTTACCCATACAGAACAGTTGGATTCATACCTTTTCCCAAGTTATTACAGCGATAAGAAATGCAGTTTCGCCCAGGAATTGAACCCGAGTTGCCGTGTCCATTTCTTATGACGATGACCATTAAACCATAAGGAAACTTTTTGTGAAAAAGCTAGATGGGAACTACATAACAATGCTGCCTGCTGTCTTGAGCCAATCCTAGAAGCAGTACCTCACAAAACAACAGCTGCACAGCTATTCACCTCTCATCTCGTAAATCATCCGAGTCAGACAAAAAGACACGTTGTGCATAACTATTAAAAAATAAATTAATAAGCGATGTTCTCCCCTTGAATCTTATACATAGACATATCAAAGTTGCCCAACCAGTAAAAACTTTCATTCATTTTCTCTGTGTGGACACTGAGCGTCTTCTAGACGACATACTAATGCCTGATAGGGACATGGCTACAGAGAAAATGAGCCAAGAAAATGTATGCTCAGAACGCCTTGATGAATATGCTGCGGACATCATCGTATAAAAGATTTCAGTAATAAGTGGGATTCCTGGTGATAAAGTGTTTATCATGTTGGACGGCGACATCGCTGTAAGCGAGTTCGAACTCCAGTTAAACTATTACTCTTACTTTCGGATTAATACTTTTCAGAAAGTTTTGAAACTCTTATCCCCGATCTTTGGGTTAAAAAACACCACTGCTGTTCTTCTAAAAGAATGGCTTTGGCATTAAATAAACCAAGGTTGATATGCTATTTAACAAAAACCAAACCAAGTTGTAACAATTCACCTCTAACTTTGAAGACTCTTTTTCATGTGTAAGCAAACACTTGAATTGTTTCAAATATTAAAAGGATTGTAATCTTTTAGTAAGAATCTTTAAGACTGTTTATACAATACTTTAACGATCATGGGTCTAATCTTAGCAGGACTTGGCCCAACTCCCGATATTTCCGCAATTTCCTTATTCTTATTGCCTTACTTGCCATTAATTTACATCGGCCCTCTTGATTGATTTACTCAATCATTTTCTGTCCGGATTTCTTGAATGATGCATCAATTCTTTCGATTGGGTTTTCCAAAGATTTCCATTTCCTTTCTAAAGAGTCCTCCTGTGTTGAGCAGCACGGTTAATATCGTCAGTGTTCGCTTGAATTGATATTATCATCAAATAAATGTCTGCAGACAAATACAACAACGGCTTAAGACGAATATTTTTGGTTTTCGTTTGTTTTGTTTTTTTTTTTATTTTTTGTTTTTTAGTTTGATTTTTTTTTTACAGTTATATAGTTGAAGACATTGTTATTTCTCTCTTTTAAATGTTTATTTCTTTTATTTGGGTTTGTAAAAAGTTATATCTGCGTTTTCGAACAGATGATGCTCTGCCTCTGGTAGAATTATGAAGGAGTAATTCACAATTTGTTGCCTGTGGTTAAACCACCGATGTCAACCTGAACAGCTGCCGCGGATGTATGCCATTGTGTGACAAAAATACCCGGTATTGGTTGACAAATAATAGAGCATTCTGAAACAAGACAACACTCGAATAACACGGAATAAATGTTGCATATTGACCTACGACCCGGCCGGACTGTCAAAATAGGAAATGCATCCGTACAAGGAATATCAGAATATAACCTTGACCGTGGACGGGTTGAATGAGGGCGATTTTGACGTCCACGAGAAGAAGGTGGTCGTTGAACTATTATATAACTCAGTGAACAGGAAATTCAATCAGTTGGAGACAAGATGCGGTAGAGAAAGACAGCACCCAGCAGGGAGAGCCCTCAGGCCCCCGATTGAGAGTTTTGGAGATCAGACCAGTTGGGGATCAGAAGAGTTGGAGATAAGATGCGGTAGAGAAAACCAGCATCCAGAGAGGCTGGGCCCCAGGCCCCCGGTTGAGCAGCCCTGGAGAACGGGAAAGAAACGCTGATGGCCATAAGAGTGGGGGTCAATATGTTGCAGTTCTGTTTGGTCTCCAACTCCCTCTCACACACAACCCTTTCAAATAAAGTGAGAGGTATATTTTTCTAAGAACTGTGTCGCTCGTCTTTATTGTGTCGTTGTTATGATTTTGTATGCAGATGTAGATGTATTATGTGGCTATACAACATAAACTCTAATCTATATTCCGGTCTATGACTCATTTCCTGCACTTACGACACGTCCACAACTTAGAGTGGATAGAAACTTTAGAGAAGTAGTTATTTACCTCAAAAGACAAAAACTTTTATTAGTGTGGGACTGACAGAAATTTGGCTTCAGATGGTACAACACGATGGCCTCGACGTTGAATGCGAGACAGCTTTTGTTGTAAATAGAAGAATAAAACAAATGTTCTTTAAGGCATCTTCAAAACAATGAAAAATATTGGTTTATATAGAGAGTGAAATATCCGTCTATGATGAGTAAAACTTGAATGGTAGCAAATTATTACACAATCTACAAAATGTGTTTACAGATCATGTATTCAATATATATTTAAAAACAGGATTTGGCATTAGATGATCAACAGTGGTTAATAAAACCAAACCAAATAAATAAATAGCAGAGCCTTAGGCAGACGGTCATTTTTGTAAAATTATAAGAGATACAAAAATAAATGACAAATAAGAATGGGAATGCATTTGTTTTATTGTTTTATTGATATAAATATGTTTTTCTTTCTTTTATTTTATTTTCTTTTCTTTTTTTTTTTTTCTTTTTTTTTGTTTTTTGTTTTGTTTTGTTTTTTTTGCAATATATTATCAATATTGTCTCACTATTGAATAAGAGAAAATATCTTAGCTAAGAAAATACGATTCATTTTTCAAGTGGCTTAACAGAATTTATCAAATCTTGGTCTTCTTAATGTGATATATATATATATATATATATATATATATGTGTGTGTGTGTGTGTGTGTGTGTGTGTGTGTGTGTGTGTGTGTGTGTGTTCTTTGGGGTGCTCGTTGTGTATTGGTTATCGTTGTAGGAAATGGATACGGTGGACCAAGTCATTATTATTACTATTATTATCATTATTATTATTCCACAACTTGTGAGTTTTTCTCATCAGCTTTAGTTGGTGGCATTTCACTGGAGTCTTAGTGACAGCCATCTTTCCAGGTATCCAGGACTCTTCTCAAAATTCTGGTCTATCTTCCAAGCCTTTTAGGATCGTTCCAGCAACAAATGGTATCACTGCTATCCTCATATTCCACAAATTTTTGTTTGTTCCCTGACAAAGTCCAAGTATATGTCCCCTTTTTCGTTTTTCTCTTGTTTATTTGTTTGTTTGTTTCTATTTTGTTTTTTTTAATTGTCTTTGATTTTTGTTGGGGTGGGTGACCAGAATGACAAAGTCCATCAGAAAACAGGTTCTATTTTTCTTTGTAAATTAACACAAGTCTGGTCTTCAGGTTATACGTTTGTATCTCAAAATTCAAACGAATTTTATGTGTCTCATTCTCCAGGATGGATTCTGGTTTGTGCATATACCATTTAATAATATGGTCCAATTTCAATTTCTTGCACTATTCTCAGTGGATCACCTTCCCCACACAGTCGTGTATAGTCTAGCAGTCTTTTTCCACAAGTTTGCTGCATTTGCTTATAATGTAATTAACGGTTTCATCTTATTCACCACATAACCTACACTTGGTAATCAGTTTATGCATTATTGATTTTTGCTTTAATATTATTGGATCTTATGGTGTTGTTTTCTGCTGCTATTAGAAGAGATTTAGTTTCCCTCTTAAGGATTGCCTTTCGTAACCATGTCCAGGTCTTTTCGTGTGCAATCTCACCAATTTATTACTTAAAATATTGATACTGTTGTTTTTATTCCTATTTCTTAGTTTTGTTGTTTTTCTATTCGTTCATATATTGTTATGGCTTTTTACTGGCTGGTGTAGACTTTCTTTGCTCTTTATTATTATTATTGTTACTCGTTGAGTCTTTTTCATATCAGCATTAGATGATGGTCTTTCATTGGAGTCTGAGTGACAGCAAAACTCCTCAAGTCTCCAGGATTCTTCTTAGTATTTTTATCTGATCTCAGTAATGTTGTGGCCTGGGTAGTCTCAATCCTTGTTCTAATGTACAGTTCCTTTTGTCTCTTTTTCAGGATTATTATTATTGTTACGCCATGAGAGTTAACACATCAGCATTATATGGTGATATTTTACTGGAGTCTGAGTCATAGCAAGTCTCCTCAAGTCTCCAGGACTCTTCTTAGTATTCGAGCCGTTCTCAATAATGTAGTTGTTTGGATGGTCTCCATTCATCCTCTTATTTCAAAGTCCTCCAGTTCTTGTACCAATCCTTTGGTGACTGTACCAAGAACAACAATTATAATTGGTATAAATGTCCCATTCATATTCCATAGTTTTTTCACTTCCATAGCAAGGTTCAAGTACTTATCCTTCTTTTCGTTTTCTTTTAATTGTACTCTGTGGTCATCCAGGACAGCAATTTTGCAAGTTCTCTTCTTTTTTTTATTATTATAAGATCTGGTCGTCTGACCGAGGGTTGTTGTCGTAGTGGATCGTTCCTTCTGGATTCCAGTTTTACATGAAATTGGCGAGCTGGGTTCAAATCCTGGACAAGAATTTTTACATTTCACTTCATGCAAATGCTCTACGGAAATTATGAATCCATCTCTTCTTTCTCTGCAGTTAGGAGTAAATAGTAGGGCAGACTATGTTCTTTAGTCTTGTTAGGTGAACCAGTCTAGGAGAAGCTGGGTCCAATTTATGGTCGTCAATCACAATCCAGATGATTTGATTTTACTAACAATATGACAACGGCTCTAATTAAGGTTATCTTTTGGACAGTGAAGAGTTGATACTGCTAGGGATTACCTTCTGCACACGTCCTGGTGCTCCGGAGATCCCTAGTACTATTTCGATTATCATAACCCTACATTCTATTGATTTTTTTTTATCTCCGGATAGTTTTTCAGTTTCTTTCATGGAGGTGTTTCTCTCAGATGTTTTTTTGCGATGACGATAAGCATGTATCACTTTTCTGATTCTTTTTGTCCTTTTTGAAAATGTCGTTAAGCTTTTTACCTTTCATCTTTGTTAGTGTTAATAGGAATATCCAAGAGGCTAGAACGTTTTTCCAATGAGCCTATTTGACTGATGTTCACACCATATCGCAGTCACTTAAATATTGTAACTCCCATAGAGTTTCCAAGGTAGTTTTGCCACCGACTTGTGTCGTGTGATTACGAAGATGCATCAAAAAGTTCATTTGATAACATCAAATCTGATCTTGATAACGTTTTACCAATGGGATCCTAGCACTGCAAAATCAATGAAAGAAGTGTGTGGACCGCAAGTAGGACTATGTTGAACAATAAACCTTTTTGGTCACATTATATGTGAGTTTCTTGGTTAGCCTGTGAACTTTTCAGCAGACCCTCGTATACTCAGGTATGAGAATATCTAATCGACAGTCTCTCGTATTTCTCTGCAAATCTTGCATCGTGGGTTTGATCTTTGAAGCAGATGATACGACCTTTTTATATGATTTTACTCATGTATAGCAGAGGTCTAAAACCTGTAAACTACTTTTCTTTAGCACCCAGGATAACAATCGAGACTAATATTTTCCAAAAGTTTGGAAATTAGTTACTCGCCCCAGACAATATTTCTCAACAGAGAAGAGTTAAATGTACTTTAATATTTCAGTCTCTTTCACTTCCAAATCAAAAGTTTAAAAGTAGAAATAACCCACTTTTGTAAGCATTTAAAAACACTCTTGATAAATAAAAAACTCTAGTGACATCTATATCGGCTTGGTTCTAAGATCTATCATAGTAGAGACATGACTGAGATTATAGAAGATTATCTCACATAAAAAAGCATGAGGAAATTTTGTTTGTTTTATAACGTCAGAAAGGGTAGAATTGACAAATCATCTTAGCATAGAGGGTGTACTTGAGATGACAGACAATTAGAAAACTTAATAGAACAAAATGATATTTGTTTTGTTTCATAGTATAAGTAGAAATAGATTTGTCAATTTATATTGGCATTGGCGAGTGATATTGAACAAGTCATGAAGGCAGCACCCGAAAAAGCAGCAGTTGTACGGCCACCTACCACCCATCACGAAAACTATCCAAGTTAGACGAACCAGACATGCAGGACGCTGCTGGAGAAGTAAGGACGAACTCATAAGGGATGCACTCCTGTGGACCCCTTCTCATAGACAAGCAAAGGCAGGACGACCAGCTAGAGTTTACATAAAGCAACTTGGTGCCGAAACTGGGATGAAGCCCTGAGGACCTGCCGGAAATAATGGATGATAAAGAAGGAAGGCGAGAGAGGGTCAAGGATATCCGTGCTGATGGTGTGACATGATGATGATGATGATATATTTCCGAAGGGAATTAGTCTGTAAGTGAACGTAATAGCTTGGCTGGAGTTCGAACTCGCTAACTACGATGTTACAACCTAGCACGTTAGCCACCAAACCACGAAGATTATCCCCTTATTTTGATAAAAAAAATAAACTGCAACCATTATTGCAGATTAGCAATATATGTGGTTGAAATCATCTTAGCATAGAGGGTGTACTTGAGATGACAGACAATTAGAAAACTTAATAGAACAAAATGATATTTGTTTTGTTTCATAGTATAAGTAGAAATAGATTTGTCAATTTATATTGGCATGGAGAAAATATACCAGAGATGACAGACAATACAAACAGAAAACCATTAAAAATCATAGAGAGCAGATTGTTAGTAAACAGAAAACATATCTACTATGTCTTTAAATGAGTTAAAAAATTTTAATTTGCTTTTGTTTTCTCTGATTTAATAATATTTTAGTCCAAATTATAGCAATTTACTTATGAAATACAATAAAATCGAAAAAACTGAATTTACCAAAAATAAAAATGGAAATGAAGGAATTGACGATGGAATGAAGAAAAATATGAAACGGAAAAATTGTCCCATTACATATTTTGCCCAGTCAGCTGGGGCTGTAGAATACACTGACTGCACCTCTGCAGAGGGGTAAGACGCCCCCCTCCAATGAGTGTCCTGGATTATGACACAAAACAGTCTGATGGTGAGGGCCCAGTAATGCCAAAGCCTTTTGGAATACGGAGCACCCCTTCATTGCCATTGCTCCCACGTCCACTCTGGCCCGGCGTGGTAGCACCTGATAGGGCACTATCTATGGGTTAAATAGAACTAACTACATACTTATGCTAAACTGAATTGTTTGGTTGAACTGAATTGCTTGAAATGTAAATGTTTTTGACAATTAAACCGTACTTACATTTAAACTGCGTGCTTATGCTAAACTGAATTATTTGACATTGAACTGTTTTTTGACATTGAAACTGTACTTACACTAAACTGAATTGTTATATATAACTGCTTGAATAATCTGAATAGTTTGAAATAGAAACGTTTTTGACAAACTGTATACTCGTACTAAACTGAATTGTTTGAAATAGAACTGATTATTTACATAGAAATGGATTTGGCGTTAAATAACCTACAAAGGTTGATATGCCATAAAACCAAACCAAACCAAACCATTGCATATTGCTCTAATTCACATATCCCAATTATACCTATTCATTTTGATTGTTTTGTTTCTTTGTTTAATGTCATATCATCCTTTGTGGGTTATCTAATTCTAAACCCATCCATGTAGAACACTAAAGGTACTATTTAACCTATAGTTGAAGGATAAGGTAGATTATATATTTCCTAGACAGGTGGTTTGGGTGTGGGTCATGGTAATCTTTCAATGGCTGTTTTTATTCTCATCTACAGAACCCACCCTTATAGATGAGCAGCTGTAGTTCCCCGGTCGAACTATTCGATCCTGGCCGTTGAACCGTAAGATTCATACGGAAGCAGTGTCTCATCAACAAACACAGACATCAACACGCCACTGATAAAGGCATGGACAGGTATCGATAGACTATCGGACATATGGAAGTCAGACCTGACCAATAAGATAAAACTCAATTTCTTACAAGCAGCGGTCGTATCGATACTGCTGTATGGATGCACTTCATGAAAGCTAACTAAACGAATAGAGAAAATCTTGACGGAAACTACACAATAATGCTGCGAGTGATATTGAACAAGTCATGAAGGCAGCACCCGAAAAAGCAGCAGTTGTACGGCCACCTACCACCCATCACGAAAACTATCCAAGTTAGACGAACCAGACATGCAGGACGCTGCTGGAGAAGTAAGGACGAACTCATAAGGGATGCACTCCTGTGGACCCCTTCTCATAGACAAGCAAAGGCAGGACGACCAGCTAGAGTTTACATAAAGCAACTTGGTGCCGAAACTGGGATGAAGCCCTGAGGACCTGCCGGAAATAATGGATGATAAAGAAGGAAGGCGAGAGAGGGTCAAGGATATCCGTGCTGATGGTGTGACATGATGATGATGATGATATATTTCCGAAGGGAATTAGTCTGTAAGTGAACGTAATAGCTTGGCTGGAGTTCGAACTCGCTAACTACGATGTTACAACCTAGCACGTTAGCCACCAAACCACGAAGATTATCCCCTTATTTTGATAAAAAAAATAAACTGCAACCATTATTGCAGATTAGCAATATATGTGGTTGAAATCATGATTTCAAACAGATATATTGCCCCATTGTACCTATCTCCCATGACGTAATGGCCCTTTTTGAATCCTTGATCTTAAATCCTCTGAATTACTGTTTTCAGTCGAGTTCTCAACTCGATTGGTGTGTTTTTTTGGGTGCATTCGAGCTTTCTTAATTTTTGCATTATCTTGTCTTGGTAGGTTTTAATGCAGTTGTTGTTGGCCCCAATGCCGTCTCATCCTACTTCATCCTTTTGGCGGAGATGGTATTTGGTTTAATTTCCTGTAGGTTGGGTTTCTGGATCATCAAACTCTTTCTTTATTAGTGAAGATTCATTTTTGAGCGAGAAATCTGTTTTACTGTTTAGAGGAGTGGGTCATCTGGTTTTATCAAGTATGCGTTTAAACAGTAAGTGTTCCAGCTAAACTAGGTCTTGTCCTCCTTAAGCTCTGGGTAGAGGTACATAATAAACGGGTGAAATCTATCATTGTCAAGTAATGTAACATTCGAATTAAGTTCTAAACCGTTCAACGGTTGAAGAGAAACGGTCCGTCAATTCAGTTTAATTGACAGACGACGACTTCGAGTTCAGTTTGAGAACTTGGCTGTGATTGGATGATCTCAATCAGATAACCGAAGTGTTCTAGAAGTTCTGAAGTTACAAATAAATTAATCAGCCGCTGAAGACGTTTGAACGAAATGGTTGCGTCCTACCTGAGCTCTCAACCCTTCGTAATGGTCACGTGGGAATAATACTTATCGTAAAATAACAATGTACTCATAAAAATAGTGTCTGCATCATTGTTATCTCATCAAAGAAGAATTAAAACAGTTGGGGTTACAGCAACAAACAGAATCACAAGAAAAGACACATATGCGAGGCAAGGTGGCAACAACAAACATGGTGGCCGACGATAGAAGACTGACACGGCAACAAACGAAGGACTGAAATAGAAAATAGAAGATATAAGTTTGAGTAAGGCTGAGTAAAAGTAAAAGAAAAGGGCTCTGTAATAGTGGCTGGTTTGCCAATATCTGCATTCGAGTGGCCACGTTCGTGATCAATATCTTTCTCGCATTGATATCCAGTCTTTGGGAGCCAATCAGTTTTTCGATTGATGATTTCACCGTTGTAAGTTATCACGATTAATGCAAAGATACGGTAAGTTTTAAATAGGTTATTCACCGTAAAGTATTTTTGGAAGATATTCTTTATTATTGTAAAATATCGCATGTTGTCTTCTGCATTCTCTTTTAGATACGTGTATATAAAATTTTTGTCTATTTCTCTGATAGTTATGTCGATGAGAAGATTTCAGTCAGTAATCTTAATGAATTTTACAATCTTTTATAACTATTTTGCTCAATACATTATATGCCACACAATTCTTAGCAACTGAGCAAGGTTCTGGTATTTTTGGTTTTCAATTTTCCATTGTTCTTTCTTGCGAGTTTTTCATATCAGTTTTAATTAGTGACCTTTCACGGAAGTCTGAGTGACAGTAAGTCTCTTCAGATCTTTAGGATTATTCTGAGTATTCGAGCTGATTTTAACAATGCTGCAGTCTGGATGGTCTTGATTCTTCTGAGTTCCAATTTTAACATTTTCTAAGCCTTTGGGAACCGAACAAACGCACCAATTATAAAACCGTTATCACAGTCTCTCTCATATTCTACAGTCCATTTTTTTCATATCTCTGGCAAGTTCTAAGTATTTGTTTATCGTTTCATTTTCTTTTTTTTTTTTCCTCTTTTGTCCGCTAGTACGGTAAAGTCAACTAAATTGCAAGTTCTTTCTTTCTTGTTAATTAACGGTAGGTATGGTTTTCTGGCCGGAATAAGATGATCCGGTTGTATCTCAAAATTCCGGAGAATTTATGCATTTCATTCTTTAGGATGGATTTCTGGTATATTATTATTATTATTATTATTATTACATGTATTAGTATTTGTAGTAGTTGTAGTAGTAGTAGTAGCTATTTCCTTGCTCACGTTAGGTATCTGTTGAATTTCTGGTATATTATTATTATAAGTATAAGTATTTGTTGTAGTAGTAGTAGTTGTAGTTGTAGTAGTAGTAGCTATTTCCTTGCTCACGTTAGGTATCTGTTGGTTATTACTGAGGATGGACAGCAATTATCCTCAAACCGCCACCACATTTCCTCAGTAACTTTGCTGATCCAAGGCAGATCAACTTCTAACAGTCTTAATTCTTCCACCTTTTTTCCAGCTCATCTAATCTTTAATCTAATCTTTAACCTAATCTTGCCCTTGGTGCCTTATTAGTGGTTTCCCATGATAAGTCCTCTATTTCTTGTCCGAGACTATATTTTCAATAAATTACTTTTTTTCTGTGTTAAGCAAGAAGAGAAATACAAGTGTTTATAAGACTTTCGTTTTTCGTTTTTCATAATTTCTTGTTTTCTAACTTCGGATTTTTCTAAGACATCCAAACGACGTAGTATTGTTATCATATTTACCAACCCCTCCGCTCGGGCAGGATAAGGTCAATTTTTAAGCGGGGTTTAACAGGTTTGAATTCAGAGTTTTCCTTCTTTTAGACTATTTACCTCACCAAGGCTGAAGAACCTAGTCTGGCCTACTATTTACCCATAGCTGGAGGGAGAATAATTGGATTCATACCTTTCCCAAAGGTATTAGTGCTATGTGAAATGCAATCAGTTTCGTCCAGGATTTGAACTCGTATCGTCGTGTCCATTTCCTGCGACGATAACCATTACACCACGGGCACCTCCAAAACGTAGTATTGTTATAGTTGTTATTATTTTTTACTAAACTTTGTTTCGTCTGGTGCACAGGTCTTAAGTGGTTTACAGTTGTATTACTCCTAAGAGGTTACCTATTTAGATTTAAAAAAAAAAAAAGCAGCTTATAGTTGCTTAACTTTAAAAGTACTAGTGTTGCAGTCAGTAACTAAGCATTACTCAATTTGATATGCCTGACTTTGCTTACAGTACCTGGTTGGCCTAGTCTGGCACAATACAAGTTTTTATACATTATTATTCCTAAGTTGTTACCCATTTAAAAATGATCAGGTTTATAGCGACTTAACTTTAGTAGTTGTATTGCAGTCATTTTCTAAGCATTAATCTAACATGCTTGACTTTGTTTAGTCTGGCACAGTAAGAATATTAAAGCCACGTTGAGAGAGTCCCTGTCGACTAATGGCTAAAGAGCTGGACTGAGGCTTCGAAATAAGCGAGTTGTGCTTTTATGTTCACTTTCGGACTAATTCCCTTGGAAAAGGTATGAACGCCTTTATCTCCCCAGCTATGAGTTATATCGTATCACCGCCGTTCTTCTCCTAGAATGGCTTCGCCATTAAATAACACACAAAAGTTGATATGCCATTAAAAACAAAGGAATTAAAGAAAAAAACTGAAGCCGTGTTAACAGAGTATATATATCTTTCGCAGCGTTTCTACTGTCATGCCTCTCAGTTAACATGGATTCAGTTTTTGCTTTGATTTCTTTGTTTTGTAATGGCATATCAACCTTTGTGTATTATTTAATGCCGAAGCCATCATTGAAGGAGAACGGTGGTGGTACGATATAACCTATAGCTAGGGAGATTTCTTCGTTTATTTAATAATTTATTTATCCATTTCTTATCCTCGTTTTATTTTCCTAGCGGCTTTTTTACTCAATAAAATGTAATTTAATCTAATCCTCCTTCAGTCGGAAAAAATTTCCCTAGGTTTCACTTAAACGGATCATCAGGATATTTCTGACTAATGGAGGGTTGGATTAAAAAAAAACGCTAAGAAGAATAAAATTAGCATAAGAAATGGATAAATCAATAATTAAATAAAAGAATAAATAAATAAAAACATAAAAGTAAAAAATAAGATTAAATAAATTGTGACTCATCTACTAAGAAGCTAACTTTTCTTGCGCCTACAAACATTAAGTATTTCAGACCTTTAATTATTGTAAAAAGCTATATCAAGTTTCTTCTCCATCCATAAATTGCAATTTTAATCTCCCATTTTCTACTTACGGTATTTTTTGCAATCTCTCATTTTAATATGGAATCTGTTCCTAGATTTTTCTTAATTTCCCACATGTAATTAGATATACTAGTTTTTTTTTTATCTATATACGTCGTGTGCAAAACTACTTCTAGGATTGTAATATCTTTTTTGAAGGGACTCTGCGTATACCCTTTTAATATTTCTGTTAACGTTTCTATCGTTTGGTCCACAACCATATACTTCCACCTAATACACTATACAATCATAATGGCACGCCCCTTTGAGAGGGCAATTAGTTTTTTCTGTACAGTTGCATTTAGGGGGCTCTGTACGTTGGTTATTTCTAAGTTTTTAAATATTAATTGTATTAATTAAAGTTGCCACATATAGTACTATAGCTCAATTTAACGGTTTTACCGTTAAATATTTTGTATAAACTATTCGATGGAAGAAAGTTTTTCTTTAATAATCTAAAAAAAACTCTTTTTCTATCTTACTGGCTACAGCCATATTGAATGGTAGAGTAAATCATAAAATTTTCCTTCCTCTGTTATTCCTATTACGAAGATATACTAATTCATCGCTGGATTTATAAATCAGATTGGATTTATAGCCACTATTTTCTAACGCTGCTTCCTATTTGTGTTTATTCTCAATGAAGATATCATGGTAAGGAGAATTACTGGATAATCTAACCATTATACCATTAGGTATGTGCTTAAAAACCTGTTTAGAATGGTTAGAACATGTATTAATGGAAGATGGGACATGGTTGTGTTTTTTTTTTTAAATGGAGCCACAGTACCGTAATACTGTTATATACTCATTTGCCGTATCATAACGACTCAATAATAGTAAAGACAGACGCACGCAGAAAGATGAAGGAAGACGCAAGAAGAAACGATGCAGGATAAAGACGCAGGAAGACTTCTTTTCAAATATATTTACCTCTCACTTTATTGCAATGGTTTCGAAAGGGTTGTTCAAGGTTTGCATGTGAGAGAGTGCTGGAGACCGAACATAAACTTCATATTTTGACCCCACTGTTATGACCGTCACGTTGTGTCTTTCTTGTTCTCCTGATGTTGGGGTCTACTCCATCGGGGCTTTCCGAGGGCCCCCTCGGTCTGGTGTGGCCTTCCCTACTACATCTCGTCTCTAACCCTCTGGGAGTCTGCTGGCAACTGCATCGGGGGTTTTCTGAGTGCCCCCTCGGTCGGGTGTGGCCTTCCCTACCACATTTGGTCTCTACTGTCTGGAAGTCTGCTGGCAACTGCTTGGCACCCCAAACTCAACTGAGTTAAATAATAATTCAACGCCCACACGATCGCCTACTGGATCTTTGAATCGGATGTTTAATCGTCATCAAGCGGAAATAACTGTCATGCAGTTCAGAGGTTACTCTCTTCCGGTGCATCACTGTTAGTGGCACAATGGGACCTTCACCTTGTCCCATATCATAAGCCTTAATCCGCACACGCGATCTCTTTCGATTACTGGCCATTGGAATGTGTCACCTCCTTCCGGTGTATCACCTTGGAATAGCATTTTTGGGCTGGGTCGAAGGTCAAAATATAACAATACAAATTAAATGTAACGTCTAGATGATCGATAAAATTTGATTTTTAAACACACACACACACACACACACACATATATATATATATATATATAATATGATCAAATGAAAAGTTCACAAACTGAAGCGAAGTGGCAGGTCTTAAAAACTGACGAATGGTCAGAGACTCGAATGAGGAAATTTTTGAAAGATTAGTTGAGTATCAGAAGGTGGAGAGAGATGATAAAGTACCGAGTGTAAAATTTCATGTAACAGTTTTCGTCATGGTTTACCCAGTCTCGTCTGAAACACGACTCAACCCCACGTTGCGTAATTTCGTTTCAAACAAGCTTAGTCGGTCGCAAGTTTTAGCCGAAACAGTACAAGGCAAAGGCCAGCAAAAAGCAAAAGCGAATCCCAGCATACATACATATGGCTGCCTTAATTGAAGACAATTTCACGATATGAACTGTAAACGAAGTCTTTATCAGTTTCCTATGCAACTCTCCCTGCTCTGAACTGCAACTGTTTTCTCTCTCCTAACTACTCTGCCTACATACTGTTTGCTTCCTTGAAAATACCCGGTCCGGACTTCCGGAAAGGAAAACCGTTTCACCCGCGCGGGTCCCAAAGAAAAATGATAACCTTGTTTACTCTGGCCGTACTAGCGCCGAAGATTTGAACATTAAAAACTATCCGTTCCATCCCTATTGAGAAACCTTTCTCTTTCAATTCTATCATCTATTAAAATTTGCCATGGCCTAATGAGTAAAGTGTTTGCCAATGGTCTGGGAGACCTGGGTTCAATCTCAGGTCGAGTCATACTAAAGACGCAAAAAATGGTACTTGAAGCTGCCTTGCTTAACTCTCATCATTATAAGATACGGATCATGGGTAAAGTGGAGCAATCCAGAGAATAGGGTAGCGCCCTCCCCTACACCGACGTGTAGTAACTATTAAAAAGGGAGCCTTCGGGTCACCCCTCGACTAAGGTTGCCAACTTTACTTTTTATATGCAAATGTCCTTGTACATACATAAATATGTGATATCTATGCTGACACACCCATACAGACACGTTCCTTACCTCATACATATACTTACATGTAACGCCTATATGCATTCATACTCCTGTAGGCATGCTCTTACCTACTCACACATGTATTATCCTATTTACCAACCCCTCCGCTTCGGCAGGATATGATACAAGGTCAATATTAAACGGAGTTTAACAGGTTTGAAATCAGAGTTTTCCTTCTCCTAGACTAGTTGTTTCACCAAGGCTGAAGAACACAGTCTGTCCAATTATTTACCCATGGCCGGAGGGAGAATAATTGGATTCATACCTTTCCCAAGGGTATTAGTGCTATATGAAATGCAATCAATCTCGTCCAGGATTTGAACTCGTGTCGCCTTGTCCATTTCCTACGACGATAACCATTACACCACGGGAACCTACTCATATATGTATTATTGCACCTAAATAAGTGCACTCGAGCACAGAATACCTTATAGTATCACAATTACAGTTTTATTTCAAGTGACTGAGACTTTAGAATTCTAGCTTTATAATTTAGAAGAAAACTTACGTTGAAAAATAAATTAACAAAGCTCCTGTTTAATCTAGTAGTTGTTGTGCTTAGTAACTTCTCAAATGATAATTATCAGTCGCTATAAAATAATTATCTGTCGCTACATAACAAGAAGGTGCTATACCATGTATAAACCGAATAAAAAATTCGATTTAAAATTCAGTGTATTTATTCTGCTAAATGATTATATCTGAAGCGAGGAAATTACAATAAGTTTACACTTCTCAACTCGCTGAAAGTTAGAAATGTTTATGGAAAAGATTTTTAAGTATTCCTAGACCCTAAAACCTAGTATTTGAAGATTTGGTGATCGACTAAATATTTAGTCTAGTACCCACTCTCTTAGGACCAATATTGTACCATAGCTTGATATGGATATGCAAAACGTACATAGAATGTTCGTAACATATATACATAGAACATAGGGATCTCCAAACACGAAAAACACTTATAACTTCTTAGTTCAGGTACGAAACTTTTTATTACCTTTGAGTTTAAAGGTTCTTCGACATAAGGAGAGAGATACATGTTCTTTCTATCCTGGCTTTTTCATCTGCCCCCATCTCGTGCGGCACCCGTAGCGCGCATATTCGTCTCGCCTCAGCGAGCCCCGAAAGTCAACCCTTCTCGTTCGATGTCCAGTTCTCAACTCTGCTAACTGACTTTTTCAAAATCCCCCAAATCCTCCGCGCGCTTCCGGTGCGTGACGTCACCCGCACTCTCTTGCCCCGTTTCCCATCTGGGCTATTGTGACATCTCTGAGTGACACGTCCACTCATCCCGCGCGCGTGAGCACCTGCGTTAATGTTGCACCTAAGTAACCCATGCACTGAGCCGAAAGGTTCTCAGCCTAACTAAACCCAAAGGCATAAAACGAGATCCCTCGGCCATTATATTACAATATTAGTATTGATATATCCGTAACATATCGAATACAATACAAAAAAATTCGATAGCACATACAACAAATTTACCCTTAGTATATATATACATATATATATATATATATATATATATATATATGTGTGTGTGTGTGTGTGTGTGTGTGTGTGCGTGTCGGTGGCATTACAATGAGAGAATTCACAAACATGTCCTAAAGTAGAATTATAAACATAATATTCCATGAACAAGCAGTATGTAAAAGCGGGTACAGCAGGGAAAAGGATTACTTGATAAGCGCAGATAATATGGCCATGTGGTTCCGTCGCTCCTTGACAGAGTCAGTGCAACATCTCCACAGTTCAAAGAACAAAGGAAAATAGAAATCGAGAAAGGGTTTTCGACCCTGTCATGTGACACTATACGGAACCCTAAGTTGACGGCCTTACTTGAGGGTGACCCCAAGGCTCCATTTTCAATAGCTACTACACTGAGGTATAGGGGATGGCGTTACTCTATTCCCGGGACTGCTCCACAACCCTTGATACTTACCTTATGATACTGAGTGTTAAGCAAGGTGGCATCAAGTACCATTTCTTGAGTCTTTGGTATGACTCGACCTGGGATTGAACCCTGGTCTCCCAAACCATTGGCAAACATTCTAATCATTAGGCCAATGGCTTAATCAGTTGAGAACAGACCCCTGGTGGATATGTAAATGATCCAAGAGAGATAATTACTAATTGTCTCCTTATGGTTACGTTCCAAACAATTTTAGTTAAGACTTTCAGTGCTACAAGAATCGCAAAAATCTGTTAATCTTAGATTTTCGGACAAGTTTGAGGAAGAACTGTCAAATAGAAAAATGCGTGAGTTTCACGTATTTTTCTATCAGACAGCTCTTTCATATCAGACGCAGAAGGGGAAATTTTCTCAACCTTCCACCTCAAAGCAGATAATTCTTTCGGTTAGTTGGTTGGTCGAATTTTTATGGCATATCAGCCCTCGTGGCCGATTTAATTCCAAGCCCTGTTTGTATATATATATATATATATATATATATATATATAATTTGTAAGCGTATGGTTTGTGGGTAACCTTATTTTTATGAGTCGTTAGAAATCATTTGTTTGCACACACTTAAATGGTTTCAAGTATTTATATTTAATATTAGTTTGGTTTTGTTTTGTTTGGTTTTATGGCATATCAACCATTCTAGGTTGTTTAATTCCAAATCTTCTATATATATATATATTAAATATACAGGATTTGGTTTAGTTTGGTTTGGTTTTATTGCATATCAACCATTCTAGGTTATTTAATGCGAAATCCTCTTTATGCATATATATTAAATATATATGATTTGTGAAGACATTTTGGAGATGACATTTTTAACGAGCCTGAGCTTTTTTTGCACACAGTTCAATGGTTTCAAGTATTGCTGTTTGTACAAAGTTTGTTTTATTTTACCCATAGATAGGACCCTATCAGATGCTCCCACTCCAGGTCAGAGTAGACCTGGGAGCAATGACAATGAAGGAGTACTCCACATTCACCAAATATCCAAGGCTTAACCCTCACCATCAGTCTGTTTAATGTCATATCCTGGACACTCATGGAGAAGTCTTACAAACTCTGCAAAGATGCAGAAGGTGTATTTTATTGAACCAGCAGAATGGGCTACTTAATATTAGTAAATATGTTTATCAAGAATATCTGTGTAATATAAATAATTAGCACACTGCAATATGGTGTCAAATAACTAATTGTAATCCTTAGTAAATAATTTAACAGTTCTATTTAGTCCATAGATGGGACACTAACATGTACGAGCTAATCTTGTTTGAGTAGACCTGGGAGTAATGGCAAAGAAGAAGGACAGAAGCCTCGCTATCAGATAAAGTTTAGAGTATTATCTAGAACACTCGTTTGAGGGGTCTTACAGTGGAGCAGTCGGCATATTCTACAGCCCCACGTTGTTTAGGGTTTGTTTTATTTTTACGTTCGGTTAGGTTTCGGTTTAATGGCATATCAACCTTTGTTGGTTATTCAATGCTCAAAGCCATCCTTCTAGAAGAACAGAAGTGGTGCTATTTCAAACATAGCTGGGAGGATAAGGGGGTTCATACCTTTCCCACGGGCATTTGTCCGAAAGTGAATTTTATAGCTCGATTGGAGTTCGAACTCGCTTACTACGATTCTACATTCCATCACATTACACCACGATGACACGCCACCGTTTTATTCTTACATTTAAGAACGCTAAAAATATATTTATCATATAAATTAATGGTAATTGTTCCGACAAAATTTGGATCGTGAATAACATTTGTTGTATTGTAGATATTTTGCAAAAGCGAGGTAAAGTGAAGCGAGAGATACATGTCTGTATTTACCGAACCCTCAACCACTAGCAAGATTGACACAAAGCCAAATGCTGGTTTAAATTTAGAATTGCTTTCTAATAGACTGTTGCAATATAGTTAAAATGCTGTTAGTGAGTAAAGCGATTTCCAGCCCAATTCTTATGGCAATGATGATCTGGTGGGATCTGCTGACTGAACGTTCCAGCCCAATTTTCATAGCCCATTATCATATTGGGGATTCTGCTTATATATATATATATATATAATTTGTAAACACATTTTGTTGATAAACTTTTTAAACGAGCCTTAGCTCATTCTTTTGCTCACAGTTGAATGGTTCCAAGTATTGCTATGTATCACTAACAATTCAATTAAACACCAGTTATTTCTTTACACACAGTTAAATGATCAAACAGTTCTCTTTCATATGATTAAAGTTAACATTAGTCATTTGTTTACACTCAGTTTAATGGTAAAACAGTTCTATTTACCCCATAGATAGGACCAATTAGATGCTACCACTCTGAGCCAGAGTAGACATGGGAGCAATGGCAATGAAGAGGTACTCCATATTCCTTTAAACTCCAGGGCTGGAGCCTCGTCATCAGCTGGCTTGATTTCAGAGTTTTCCTTCTCTTTAACTGGTTGCCGTAGCAAGGCAGAAGAACCTAGTCTGTTCCATAATTTACCCAAAGCTGCGGGAAAAGACATGAATCCATGCCTTTCTCCAGAGCATTAGCTCAAAGTGAAAAGCAAACAGCTTCGTACTCGATTTGAACTTGGGTCACCGATTTCATCTTCCACGCCGATAACTGTCAACCTAAGCGCGCGGTAGAAAAATGTAATAGTAAAAAAATGTATAAGTAAAAAAAAAAAGATATGAGTAAATTTTCACTCGAACATTATAAATTAAAATCCTGCTCTGCCTGTAGCAATGTGTGACACCTTGAAGCTATGCCTTAAAATCCGATTTGTTGAAGTTTTTACTATTATTTTATTATTATCAGTACATTATTTTCACTCAAAACTTGTCAACTCAGTCGGGCCAGTGGCATTTCCACCAGGACAATACACCAGTCCACAACTCCATCCTTGTCACATACTATTTGACCAATATAGGCATCAAGACAGTTCCTAACCCTCCCTATAGTCGAGACCTTTCTCACTGTGACTTTTGGTTATTCCCTAAGCTCAGAGGCTGTCGTTATGAGACAACTGAGGAGATGAAAGAGGCTGTGACGAACGTCATTGACACGCTCACGCAAGAGGACTTCCATGGGGCCTTCTAGATGTTGTTAGAACGGTACAAGTGCATTGCAGCCGGTGGAGATTACTTCGAAGGGGACTAGAGTTTCACGTGTTTACTATCAATAAAAGTGCCCACACAAAAAAGTCTGGAAACTTATTTAATGATCCTCGTATTTAATTCTTCTCGGATTTCTTTTTCTTTTTTTGTGGGCTGGGGTCTTCGGAACCAGTATAGATCTTGCAACAATCCTGGTTACAGTTGGTATATGCGTATTTACTGATTTTTTTAATCCTCTAAAACAGTCTTTCCAACAACGGAATCGCAGACCAGTGTCGACTAAAATGCATTTTCTATCAAGATGTGAAGCAACGAAATGATTCAGCAGCACCTATTCGAAAAAAGAATAAGAACAGTTCTCTTTCTATTGAACTTAATATTAAATACGTTTGATGACCTCTTTCAGAAACAAAATTGGAAATATGAACCCTTTATAAGTGATCTATAATTGACTTAGTAAGTACATTCCATTAGTAATCGTCATCCATCGTCAGTTGATCCGTAAGAATATTACCAAGCGGTCGTCGGTACGAACATTTGTGATTGGTTGGTATCTTTGATTTTTAATGGCATATCAACTTCGTGCGTCATTAGCCATCCTTAAAGAAAAAAACAGTAGTGATATTATTTAAACCATAGTTTTGAAGATAAAGGAATTCATACTTTTCGAAAGGATATTACCGGAAAGTGAACGTAAGAGCGCCACTGGAGTTCGAACTTGTTGACGTCGAGGCTCCAGTCTAGCACTTGCGCTTCTTTCAAAGATATTTTTATTGGTTTGTCACCGTCTCCTTTTATATCCTGACCTGGATTGTGTGACTCGTTCTAATTTCAAATCCGATTTAATTTCAATACACAATTCTATATTTTCGGGAGATGAAAAATGACCGTGTTTAGAATATTATAGTTTCAAGCAACTGAATATAATTCTTTGTAAACATTTATACTTGTGAGTATTCTTAATACAAACAATTTACAGAAATATGGTATAAAGTATTCCTATTTAAAACTAATAATTTTCAAGCAGACCTATTTGACCCATAAATGAAGCCATACAACTGTGAACAAAAATGGTTATTATTAAATAGAAATGATTACTTGAAACAATGTAAATATCAGTATTAGAAAGTAATATTTAAAAACATACAACTGAGGGCAAATTATTTGTATTAGATAGGAATACTTAATATATAACCCGGTGAAAAAAATCAACCATCGAGCGTATAAGGCAATTGATTTGGTTTCTTTGTTTAATAGCATATCAACCTTTATCGCGACTGGAGTTCAAAATCGCTTACTACGATTCTGCAGCCCATCGCGTTAACCATTACACCACAAGCATACCCGCTTAAGGCAGTTGGGGATCGTCGGTGGACATAAAAGGGGATAGTGGTTGGAAGATTATTACCGATGATTTGTTCGTTTAGAAAGTCTATGCATAAACACAGTGCCAAGACTGCTCAATGATTATCAGAAAGAGCACTGCGTGCAGGTGGGGGATATCCTCGTGGTGTAATGGTTAAAGCACTGGACAGCGGAATTGTAATTAGTAATTTCGAACTCCAATCGTGCTATTGCGTTCACTTTTGGACACGTACCCATGGGAAAGGTATGAATCCTCTTATCCTCCCAGTAATTGGTTAAATAGTACCACTACTGTTATTCTATAAGGATGGCATTGGCATTAAATAACCCAAGAAGGTCGATATACCATTAAACAAACAAGCATGCAGGTGTGTCAGGATAACATCGAACATCTTTAAACTAAACAAGATTTGCTTCGGAGAATTATTGTTGGTAATGAGGTATGAATTTTTTGTACAACCCGGAAACTAAGGACCAGAGTATTCAGTGGAAATCTCCGTCATCACCGAGGTTGAAGATTGTAAATAAGTCAAAGTGAAAGGTCTAAGTCATATGGATTATATTCTTCGATGTGAGTTTTTGCCACGAAGTCAAACATTCAATCAGCAAATATACTGTTGGGTATGTTTCAACCAGTGCGCAAGAAGAGACAAAAGTTATGGCAATACAAACCCTGGCTGTTTCACCACGACTATGCACCTGGTCACAACGTTCAGAGCACCCAGCAGCTCCTGACAGAGAATTATGGTAGTACTGGAACAACCACCCTATTCATCTGTATGACTTTTTCGTTTCAAGGGCATCGTTTAGGGGTACCGTTTTGAAGGTGTGGAAGCCATCAAGAGAGCCGTTAAAAAGGACCTGGGGTCGATCCTAGAAGAATCCTTCCAGTAGTGCATACGAGTGTGTCAGAGAAGGATGGAAAAGTACGTTAGACTCGAAGTTGATTATTTTTAAGAAGAAAGGTATATATATATATATATATATATAATCAAGAAGTGCTCAAATGATGACCAGAAGATGAAGACCTAAAAGAAAGAAATATCTCGAGACTCTTATGTTGCTTTTAATACATGAATCTTTTACTACTAAAAACAGCGTAAGGAGATAAGATATTAATTTATTTGGGGTTATATATATATATATATATATATATATATTTGAAATAAGAAGGTCCCCGAAGAGATTTGTATCTTTTAATTTATTTATTTTGTTCTATATATATGTATGTTTATGTGTGTTATATATATATGTATGTTTCCAGCTTGTTGCTTTCGTCAGAGAACATATGTGGCACAAGGCCTAGTTAATGGGGTATTCAATGAGACTTGAACTCACTCTTGTTTCCAGTATAAATGACCTTTGGTTGGTCAGGCTGGCTCATATAGGGGTCATTATCTCTCTTTCCTGGAGTGTATCTACTTTGGTCTGCTTTACTAGTCTTTGATATTTGACATGTTTATAGTTGTGTGTGTGTGTGTGTGTGTGCGTGTGTTGGCGTTGGAGTGGTTTTGGTTTTCACTGACAGTTTGTGTGTGTGTGTGTGTGTGTGTGTGTGTGTGTGTGTGTGTGTGTATCTTGGAGAGTTTTATGGTCTTAAATTTACTGGTAGTTCTTTCTCCCTTTTTTGTATATGTATCCACATGTCTGTGTATATGTGCGTGTGTGTGTGTGTGTTTGTGTGTATTTTCAGCTTTTTTCTTTCGTCTGAGAACATGTTTGGCATAAGGTCTAGTTAATGGGTATTAAATGAGATTTTAGTTTACTAGTGTTTGTAGTTTGAATGGTTTTTAATTACTTATGTTCTTGTGTGTGTATTTATATATATATATATATATATATGTGTGTGTGTGTGTGTGTGTGTGTGTGTGTGTGTGTGTGTGTGTGTGTGTGTGTGTGTGTGTGTGTTTATTTCCGTTTGGGTATATGTACGGTTCATGTTTTATTTAACTTAGGTTTGAATTTATACAATAGCTTAAAGACTGCAATATCTATCATATTAGTGCTCGTTATTTGGGGGCTGAGTATGTATAATGTGATACAGAAACCAAAACCATATAATGCTACAAATAATTTCACCTTTTAAAGATCAGTAAGCAATACATCAATCTAAAGAATCTCAGTCCTATAAGCGGGACAAGAGGGTGATATATAGAAAGTTTGGAACCGGATTTTTTCCAAGATATTCGAAAAGAAATCTATAAAACCATTCTCTTAATCGAGATCTAAAAAAAAAATTAAATGTGTTTTTCTACTCAAAAGTCATCTTCTAAGGTCAAACTTGACATTCTTAGGATTTTTTTTTTCGGTAGAGATTATATCCTGATTCAAAAAACGTTTCAAAATGTTCCATTTTTAATTTGAACTCAGAGTTGTTCTTCTAGACTGGCTACTAATCAAGACTAAAGACTTTAGTCTGCTTTATTATCTGATTCGTTGTTTGGGGAAAAGAAACGATTCATAACTTTCTGGAGAGTTATTAGTGTGAGGGGTTAAAGACCTTATGAAAATCTGATCTCTTTCTGATAAAATAAAACAGGAATTCTTCCAAGCTGTAGCCGTGTCAGTACTATTGCATGGTTGCACCACATAATCTTTTAAGAAAAAGCCAGATATTGATAACACAAGGACACTGCATGCTGTTCGGCACAAATCCTGGAATTAGCACCAAACAAACAAAAGCTATACGGCCACTTACCTTCCATCTCACAAACCATTCATATAAAACGAGCAAGTCATGCTAGACACAGCAGGAAAAAGTAAGGAAGAACTTATAAGTAACGTTCTCCATACATTGATCGGTGCTGTGCAGACACTGGATCCCGTCAGGCGATCTGCACATCTGTGCTTACTAAGTACATTGTTTATACATTTATACCATAAATCAATTTTTGCTATTGACCTCAACTTCTTACATGTTTTTCAGACGCGTTCTCTTCTGATTCTTCTTTCTTTTTTCTTCAACTTGATCGAATTGCTTTCAAGATTCATAGATATTTCTATTTTTTTTTTATCCGTTCAGCGTTACGGTAGGTCCTTTCTGACGATTTGAATTCCTTCATTTTCTTCTTGCTTCCATTAATGCTGCGCCAATATTGAATATTTCGCGATTCAGAATTTCAATCCACTGTCCTGGCTCAAAATTCGGACTGTAAATAAATTTCCAGTTAATATTCCTTCCGAACAAAATGATTTCAGGACTAATTCATGCAGAGCAAATGATTGAGTTTCTAAAACTATAAAGACCTTAGCAATTCCAGAGTAAAGCAAATAAGATTATTATTTAACACTATCGAGATTTTGTTTAAACATTTGTTTAACCATATTTACCAACCCCTCCGCTCGGACAGGATATTACACAAGGTCAATTTTTAAGCGGAGTTTTACAGGTTTGAATTCAAAGTTTTCCTTCTCCTAGACTAGTTGCCTCACCAAGGCTGAAGAACCCAGTCTGTCCTACTATTTACCCATAGTTGGAGGGAGAATGATTGGATTCATACCTTTCCCAAGGGTATTAGTGCTATGTGAAATGCAATCAGTCTCGTCCAGGATTTGAGCTCGTGTTGCCGTGTCCATCTCCTACGATGATAACCATTACACCATGGGCACCTCCATTTGTTTAACTGAAGTTTCCTCAGCTGTTCAAGACTCTCTAATTGTTCTAGTCAATGTCAGCAGTAGTAGGGTCAATTCTTCCTCGGATTTCCAGTTTTTCGACTCTCTTTTCTAGTTTTTTTTTTTTTTTCAGATTGTTCTGCGGCTCACTATATATTATCTTACTCCTTGTTCACGGCGGTATGATATTCCATTAGACAAAGAAACCAAACAAAACCGAACTACTCCTTCCGAGTTTTCACACTAAACCCACTAGGACTATTTTTAAATCCATTCAGGGCTAGGATAGAGTAGATATGTGTTGAGGATTATTGCATAGTCACCAACGACAGCGATATCAATGATAGCTGATCATCGGATGAAGAAGGAGATACACAAAATATAACTCGTCTTAAGTGTTAGGAATTCAATTATTTTATTCTTTCTGTTCACTTTCTGAGGCTGTGGGCGGAAGCGGAAATGTATAAAGGACACACGTGCTTGCTACCTTCTTCGTTTTAGTAGGGACCGACTCTTCCCGTATGGTTGAATCATTCTTTGTTCTCCGTACGCACAATTGCTTGTCTTCTCCTGCGCCAAGCACCAAAAGATAGCGAATAGAGAAAACAGTCGTTCATAGAGCATTCAACTTTCTCTTCATCCGGACAACTTCCCTCTCCATTTAAATGTCCGATCGTGTCTGGTGAACTTGAAAAGTGCTATTTAACTACTGTTTTCAATCTGCTAAGATAAATCAGGCATATCTTGTTACACATAGCCTACTGGACGATATGTTAAACTTTGTCAATTCCTCTTTCTTCTGGCTACTGGCTTTTTAAAAATAGCATCTATTCTCACCTCAGCATCGTTCGCTTTCAATGTTGCTTGAATATTTCATTTTTCTTTTGAAAAATGAGAAATACTCGGTTGTGTCTATTTATAATTCGGAATATTTTCGAGGGAATTTTGGAAGCTAGAAATCTCGGAATTAAGTTTGATCCTATTTACCCAACCCCTCCGCTCGGGCAGGATATGATACAAGGTCAATTTTTAAGCGGAGTTTAACAGGTTTGAATTTAGAGTTTTCCTTCTCCTAGACTAGTTGCCTCACCAAGGCTGAAGAACCTAGTCTGCCCTACTATTTACCCATAGCTGGAGGGAGAATAATTGGATTCAAACTTTTCCCAAGGGTATTAGTGCTATGTGAAATGCAATCAGTCTCGTCCAGGATTTGAACTCGTGTCGCCGTGTCCATTTCCTACGACGATAACCATTACACCTCGGATCATGAGGAAACCGACTAGACGTATAAACCAATCAATTGATAAAGTATATGGTGAATAAAAGCATAAATTTAGGTTCAAGAATTTCTTGATTGAATCATCCAAACTGAATATGATGAAGACTTATATTCTCTTTTAATCAAATGGGGTTATTCCAAAGTTTAACTGAACAACTGCAAACAATTTATATAGATGTGAACGTTTAAGAGTATTTAAAAAAAACAAGATTTTAAATCTAAATAACTGACGATTACTTCATTGTCTTACTTTAATTATTAATATAAAAAATCACAAAACACCTTTTCAGTTTTGTAACTGTATGAGAAATCGTATTAAGATTCATAGCCATTTTAATTGAAGTAGTCGATATAAATCCCATTTTACGATATCGAAATTCACGAATGTTTTAATTTATTTGTATATGTAAAATACGCAATGAAATTTCAAAAATCATTGCAAATATTTCTATTGCCTCCTTCAAAATTTGAAATTTATTTACTAAATCATCATTATACATATTGTTTTTATTTTCATATATATATAAGGTTTCATCTATATATATAAATTAATAGACTAAAAATGCTGTCAAAGAATTTAGTAGGTAGTGTTTTATATTTTAAAAGTAAAATCTAAACTAAAACTCTAATTTAATGGCTGGATATGACATTTTGAAATTTTTTGGTTTTATTATAATTATTATTGGATGTTTTTCATACCAGCTTTAGCTGGGGGTCTTTCACAGGAGTCTGAGTAACAGCAAGTTTCTTCAGGTCTCCAGGAATACTCAGTATTCTATCCAATCTTAACACTGAGGCCTGGGTGTTCACGATTCTTCTTCTGATCCCTAATTCCTCTGGTCTCCTTTCCACGCCTTCGAGGACTGTTCCAAGTGCACCCATCGTCACTCTCATGTTTCTCAGTGGTTTTTTTGTTCTCTGGAATGATCCTAGTAATTCTTTATCGTTTTTCTTTCTTTTATTTTCACTCAATGGTGTGCCGGAACGGCAAAATCCACAAGATAACACATTCCTTTTTTTCTTTCTTGGCCCTTATAACATTGTGCTACTATTAGAAGAGATTTATTTTCTCTTTTGGGGTTCCCCTTTCTTATCCAGATTCAGATCTTCTGTCGCTTGAAATATCCGTACAGTTGTTTTCTTCCCATTTCTGTTTTTTCTGGTTTTTGTTTTTCGGTTTGTTGACTTGTTGCTATTGCTACATTTGTTTTCTTCTTTCCCCAACTTATTCATTGCCGTTTTCTTTGTCTGTGAAGGCTGAAAAAGAAATACTGAAGGAAGAAAGAAGGCGAAGATACCTTTTAAATTTCAACTTTATTTTGGCGTTTAATACGCTTGTTCTGTTGCGTGGGAATGGCTTCCTGGACTATTAGAAAACAGTCAAGTCTCCCAAACGAGGTGTTGAAATATGTTAGTCATTTTTGGTGGTTAATAAGTCCAAAGTCGGTAGTCAAATCCAGTGGAGATTTTAGTAACATTTTTAATTTAGTTAAGAATTTTTTTATAATCTCCTTCCTACAATTTGCCACTGATCTATTTATTGGTAGTCATGATTTATCATTTAGGCTCTTGCTTTCATTGTTATAGATTATTGGAATCACGTTACTTATAAAACTAGCACCTTCAAGTTGGGGAAAAAATTCTTCCAATCAATTTTGCAAGGCTAATTGTGTATGTAATTAGTTTACGTTTATCAACGTCTTCAAATCCTCTCGTGAATATTCTTATTTTCCTCTAAATTAAGGATAGACAGAGACAAATATAGAATTTCTAGCAAACCGAAAAATAAAAGCTTCAAATCAATCACATACTTTTCGAAATAGTTCGGCTGAAAAAAACGGTTAAAAATTAATTGCGTTACCTTCATTTAAATTGCAAAAAAATCGCCACACATTTCACTGTGAGGTTACAGTTAAAGAATTCATTATACATTTCAAATTAAAGACAAATTTTACAGACTGATTCACTCCAAGGAGTAGATTATAAGGAACAGAGATTTTCCCCTCCTGACAGGTTCTTGAATATATACCTTTTTGTATTATAAGAGATCACGTGAACATTCGATTCTAAATCAACTTACTCCCCTCCTCCAGTTTATTTACGTTTTTCGGACGTTCTCATAAATGTTTATTATTATTATTATTATTATTATTATTATTATTATTGTTCACTCATTAGAGCTTTTCACATCAGCGATAGCTGATGGTTTTTCACTGGAGTTTGAGTGACAGCAAGTCTCCTCAAGTCTCCAGGACTCTTCTTAGTATTCTGGCAGTTGTTAACAATGCAGTCGTTTGGATGGTCTCCACTCGTCCGCCAACCTCCAAGTCCTCTAGTCCCTTTAGTAATCCCTTAGTTACAGTTCCAAACGCACCAATTACAATTGGTATTATTGTCATCTGCATGTTCCACAATTTTTTCAGTTCCCTAGCAAGGTCGAGGTACTTATCCTTCTTTTCACATTCTTTCAGTTTTATTCTGTGGTCTGCCGGGACAGAAAAGTCGACTATTTTGCAAGTTCTCTTCTTTTTTTTTTTTTTATTGTTGATTATTATTAAGTCTGGTCTCCTGGCTGGGATTAGGTGATCCGTTTGTATATTAAAGTCCCATAGGAGTTTATGTGAGTCATTTTCTAGGACAGGTGATGGGTTGTGCATATACCATTTGTTAGTATGGTCGAATTATTATTATTATTATTATTATTATTATTTACTCCTTGAGAGTTTTTCACATCAGTTTTACCTGATAGTCGCTCAATGGAGTCTGAGGGATAGCAAGTCTCCTCTTCTCAGTATTCTTGCCGTTCTCAATAATACATTAGTTTGGATGGTCTACTCTCGTCCTGTTATTTCCAAGTCTTCCAGTCCCTTTAATAATCCTTTCGTGACTGTACCTTCATGTTATTATTAGTATCATTATTATTATTATTATTATTATTATTATTATTTGTTTGTTTGTTTGTTAATCATGCCTCCTTGGTTATCTCTGCTTTTAACTATGTTCTCGGATCAACCTTTGAAAAAATCTTGGCACAGAATATATGTACTATTAATGCAATATCTATATACAAATCAAATTCAATTACGTAATTCACATGATAGTTTTAAAAAATGACCTCTTAGTTTCTTTTTTATCATTATTTCTGAAATCATTTGATTTAGTCTTAAAACTTTTCACCTAATTGCTATATTTAATCAGATTAAGCAATTTGTTCTAAAAATATATCACTCTATAATAAAAAAAAAATCCAAAAGATTTAGACTTAGTTTTGGAAATCCGTCAGTAAATTCCCAATTCACACTCAAATATTTTTTTGGATTCTACCATAATTAGAAATTCCATTAGTTATTTTAGAAGTTTCTATTTGCTAACCTCTCATTCTTCTTTCTAATAAAGTAAGTTGACCAATCGTAGTTGAGGGCGACACGAAGGCTCCCCTTTCGACAGCTACTTCACCAAGGTGTATGAGAGAGCGCTACTCTTTTAACGTGATCGCTCCTCTTACCCTTGATCAATACCTTATAGTACTGTGTGTTAAGTAAGGAAGTATCAAGTACGATTTTTTGAGTCTTTGGTATGACTCGACCTGAGATTGAACCTTTGTTTCCCTGACCATTGACGAACATTATGCCGATGTGCCGGTTATAGTAAAGTAGTTAATCCTAATTTCCCTAATCTCTCTCTATAGTTGTAATCTTCAACTTTATTATTTTTGTCACACTTCTTTGTATGCCCTTCAATCTCAATATTACACATCAGTTTCCATGTCTTGATAGTGGAGCCACTTGTGGATTGAGTGTTCGCCAATGGTCCAGGAGACCTGGGTTCAATCCCAGATCGCGTCATACCAAAGACTTTTAAAATGGTACTTGATACATCCTTGCTTAACACTCAGCAATATAAAGTACGTATCAAGGGTAAAGTGGAGCAATCCAGGGAAAGGAGTAGCGCCCTTTCCTACACCTCGGTGTAGTAGCTATTGAAAAGGGAGCCTTCTAGTCACCCTCGACTACGGTCGCCAACTTTACTACTTTTTTATATCACTAAAAACAACATTTATCTTAGATGAAGTAATATTTCTAACCATCCAGCCAATCATTCTTATTTGCTCTCAATACAATAGACAAAATATGATTGTCAGCTTTAAATGTATAATCAAAGCTAACTCCTTGATCGCACTCCTCACTTTTGTTTTTTGTTTTTGTTTTTTGATTTCACACTTGCTTAATTCGTATTAAACTTTAATATTTTGGGATCCAGTATATGTGTTATAACGCCTATCCCGTTAAACAAGAAATAAAAATAGTTTTATAGGTGGTAAATAATCAGATACAGAAGGCAGTCATGTTGTATTCGATAATTGGTGTCAGTGGAATCGATATTTGTCGTACGTCCCACCGACCAGCTAAGTGCGGCACAACGCCTTGTTTTAGGTGGGCCCAGGTGCAGAGCCGTAGCTAAGACACACCTGGCAATCACAAAAAATACCTTGGGCCCTGTCGGCATTCCCCCCCCCCCCAACAGGCGAATCAGACAATAAACATAACCCCTCCAAGAAGGGTTGGAGCAAGTCGGGTATGGCCCCCTAAGGCTCGAAGATGCCGGTCAAGGCGAACCTTGACCGACTGTCAGCCGAGCCAGAACACACCCTGTTATATAGCCACATAATACATACGCAGATGCATGCAGAAACTTATTCAACACAGTAACGACGAGCGGACACAGTTCTTTAGAAAAATATACCTCTCACTTTATTGAAAAGGTTGTGTGTGAGAGGTGAGTTGGAGACTGAACAGAACTGCAACATATTGACCCTAAAACTCCTCTGGCTATCACAGCCTTTCTTTCCCATTCTCCTGGGCTGCTCAGCCGGGGGCCTGGGACATGGTTCTCATTCCAGCATCTTCTCTCCAACTGATCTGAACTTCCTGTCACCGGGGTTATATAATAATTTGACATACACCTACTTCTTACGAGCGTCACATTTGTACTCAATTCAACCCGTCGACAGTCAAGGTTATCGCCTGATCCCCTGATATCTTCGACCGGGTGCACCTGTTATTTACACAGGGGCATTTCTCATATGACAGCCCGGTCGAGTCGGAGGTCAATATGCAACGACCCGACCAGATCCGTGTACCGACCAACACGGCCCACCGTAATTTATTAACTATATATACTTACTAGACTATCACATTTTAATACAACGAGAGAAACACGTTAACCTCCACAATAATATGCTACTTTTTGTTACCGTTATTTCTGAAATCTGTTGATTTAATATTAAAATTTTTCATACTATTACTGTTTTGGATCTGATTAAGTATTTTGTTCCAAAAATATATTTTTCTGTTATCAAAAAAGTCCAATTGGTTAGTAGATTTAGATGTTGAAATATGTCTTGACAGTAAATTTCCAATGCACGAAGAAATATCGAAAAAATGTCTACCATAATTAGAAATTTCATTGATTATTTAAAAATTTCCAATTAGATCAGCTCTCATTCTTCTTTTAAGTTAAGTATAGCTTCGATGTTATTTTACTGGCTTCTTGGGTTTTTTTCTTCTTTTTTTTAAATTCTTGTTTCTTGGTAAGTTGGGCAGGAAAGCACCTTTTAAAGTAAAATCACACTCCCCCAATAGTTCTTCTTCTTCTTCTTCTTCTTCTTCTTCTTCTTCTTCTTCTTCTTCGTCGTCGTCGTCGTCGTCCTCGTCGTCGTCGTCGTCGTCGTCGTTACTATCTCTCAATCCCGTCCACAGTTTAAAATCTTCTTTCTTACCAGAAAAGTCAAAAGTCACAAAGAAGCAAATCTGAACTGTAGGACTGGGGCTGAGCGGAAATTCTTAGTTGTTATCTAATATATAATAAATGAGAAAATTGACGGCTTGAGTAAGTAGCTATAAAAAAGGAAATGAAAAATTACGACGAAAGAAAATACTCGTCAAAAGTAATATTAATAATAATGGATGACAGTGCTTTACCTCATATAAATTATAAAAAGTAAGTAAAGGTTAAAAATTACTGAAAAGGGGGATAAACGAACGAAAGTCTCGAATAAAAATAGAAAAATACAATAACAAATGGAAAGTGTAAGTGAGCAAAGAAGGGAAAATATGGAAGTTAAGAAGGAAGAACTTACTTACGCGAAAAATTTTAACGCAAGAGGAAAAAGTCATTAAAAATGAAGTATAAAGCATAAAACTGTAAAAGAGTAAAGAAATAAAAGGAATCAAGATTCAAATAAAGAATGTAAATAGACAGGAGGAACAAGAACAAAAAGAAAGGAGATATGATGGAAAGAGAAGTGGGGACGAGCGGTTAATGAAAGGAATCATGGTTCAAATAAAGAACATAAAGAGTTCGGAGGAATTAGAAAAAGAGAAAATAATTATAAGAAACCTGAAAAGCTTGGAAATAGAAGTAAGGATGAACAGCAGAAGAAATGAAAGGAATATAGATAGATAGATAGATAGATAGATAGATAGATAGATAGATTTAAACAGGCTAACACAAACATATCAATAAAGGAATAGGAACAGGAAAGATAAGAACAGACTGAGATAGATAGATAGATAGATAGATAGATAGATAGATAGATAGATATGATCTTCAGATAGAATAATCGGGGAAATAAAGGAATGAAAACAGAAACATACGAATTGGACAGAAATAATAAACGAATGAAAAAGAAGAAATAAACGAATGGCAAAAGAAATAAATGAATGAAAAAGAAGAAATAAGCGAACGACAAAAGAAATAAATGAATGAAACAAAAGAAATATACAAAGAAGAAGAGTTACTTTTAAAAAAGTCAAATAAAATCAAATCAAAAATTGGATAGAAATGAAAAAAAATAAACAAAATACCCATGACCGCTTACTTAAGAAGAAAATATTAAAACAAGAAAAACGTCAAAGAAATTTTGCGCCAAGCAAAACAGAAAGAGAAAGCAAGTGACAATATTTTTTGAGATAGAACGACTTTAAGTTAGACTGCATACGAAGTATACTCTTACAAAGAGAAGAAAGCAAATATTGATAAACGAACTCAGTGGCTTTCAAAATCCATTAAAATGGCATAGCGAGACAGTCACTGTGTTTCAGACTTCGAGCTGCCATCCAAGATGAACAGGTAAATGCGCTGTACATAAAATTATCGATAGATTTCCCTTCAACTAGACAAAAGCATGTTTGACTCAAGGCGATATTGGTATGTGTCTCATAACCAATTAGGTTATCAATGTGATTATATATATATATATATATATATATATATATATATATATATATATATATTGTGGCGGCTCTAAAATAGAAACTGCTCAGCTGCAGTCTCCAACACTCAAACGAAAATGACGAATAACGTGTTTCTTCAATCAACCTGTTGTATTAAAACAAAAATACGATTCTAAACTAAACTAGTTTTTACATATTCCTTATGTGTCAAAATAGCGATAAGTCTCGATTAACAATAATTAATAAAAGGTTTCTTTTGTAAATTTGGAGGTTGTAAAACTGCAGCCATTTACGCTGTTAGTTACGTGAAGCTACGAGTACCGTATTTCTCAGTTACTTATCGAGATAGACACTATTGAAAAAAAAGACATCAAATTCACGAAAAACTCAGTAAAATCCTAAAGCCATTTGTAAATGGGAGGAATTTTAATGCATGAGAGTAAAAAATTTTTATTTATAATTATTTTTTACTCCATCATAAATGTCCTCGTATACTGCAAAATTTATCAAAAGGAAGGCTGCATGTAACGCAAGTTGTCTCCCTTTAAAGCTTCAATTTAGAAAATGGAAATGATTTTTAGTTGGTTGTTTGGGTTTTATGGCATATCAACCTTTGTAAGTTATTTAACGCGAAATCCATTTTTATACAAATAATCTATTTAAAACAATTCAGTTTAGCATAAGTACGCAGTTTAATTGTCAAAAACATTTCTATTGCAAACTATTCAGTTTATTCAAACACTTCTAATTCAGCCAATTCAGTTTGGTATAAGTATTGATTTTGTTTACACACAGTTAAATGTCAAAATAATTCTAAATGGGAATGAAAATGCATAAAAAGACTATTCTTATTCCTATAATTATTCTTTTCGTTTTATTTAAAACTTTACGTATGACTTTAACATTTTATTTCAAAAGCATGATTTAAAATATAAAAAGTTATTCTTAAACTTATTCTTGGTTTTTATAGTTCGAAAATAGTCCTAAAATTATGATTTTTTTTTCAAATTATGCATTATAAAATAAACCTAAAATTCGTTCAATTAGTAAAATTTGATTTTATATTCAATTTCTTCCGTTTTTCAAATATTGCTTCCGTTCATATTACGAGATCCTTTTTTTAAATTATTATCCAAATTTATTATCCAAATATTTTTAAATTGTTATCCAAATTTGTTATCCAAATATTTTTAAATTGTTATTCAAATTTATTATCCAAATATTTTTCCTTAAAATCCTTTATAAACATTGCACAAAAGAATTTTTTCCAACTCAAAAAAAAAAAAATAATGCGGTTGAGAGGTCATATCAAAAATAATTTTTCTTCAAAATTCTAATCCGTATTGACCCTTTGGGGCGAATAAAATTTTGAAGGGTGAATAAAAGTTAAGGGTCCACAAGGGAGAGTACTATTTCCTAAGAGTTACGATAAACTAAAATTCGCAGGAATCATACTTTATTGCCATAAACCGTGGTATTTCATTCTAGTTTTGGTTAACGAGACAAAACCACGGTGTGATTGATCATATTGCGCTTTCCATGAACCGAAAAAATAGATTTTATATTTGAATAAAGATTATTTCGTAAATCTGTAAGTAACCATAGCAAATATTTATAATTAGGATATATTTTATTAAGTCATATCGGCTCATTGGCCTAGTGGGTAGAGTGTTCGCCAATGGTCTGAGAGTCCTGGGTTAAATCCCAGGTCGCGTCAAACCAAAGACTTTTAAAATTGTACTAGATACTTCCTCGCTTAACACTCAAAAATATAAGGTACGTATCAAGGGTAAAGTAGAACAATTCAGGGAAAGGAGTAGCGCCCTTCCCTACACCTTGGTGTAGTATCTATTGAAAAGGGAGCCTTCTAGTCGACCTCGACTACAGTCGCCAACTTTACTTATTAAATCATCTGTCTCGTGTATGTGTGTACCTTATAAGTATTTTCTCAAACTATAGCTTCTCCATTCTTGTTGAAAGGATATCAAATTTTAATCGTATGATGAGAGACAACTGAAAATTCTATTTTTAATGTATCTTGTTTGTTTTTTCAAGTATTAGAATGCCATTTATTGAAAATAAAAAGACGTTTAAACATAGAATTTATATTCGGTTTCTTTGTTTAAGGCATATCAATCTTTGTGAGTTATTTAATGCCAAAACCATATTCCTACGAATATTATTAAAATTTTAGATAATTTGAACGAGAACTGGCTAAGTTAGAAGATTAAAAATAACATTTTTTTCTGAAACACCCTGTATAGTTTAAATGATATCAATCTTTTTTAAACATCCATTATATAAATAATGTAGTTTTCGATATTTATAAATAAAAAAGGCACATTTTAGGTGATCCTCTAACAGTTCAACGCAATGCCTTATCCAGTCCTGGGCGTATGAATCCTACGGTTCAACTGCCAGGATCAAATAGATCGATCGAGGAACTACTGCTGCTCATCTATAAGAGTGGCTTTTTATAGATGAGAATAAAAACAGCCATTGAAAGATTACCATGACCCACACCCAAACCACCTGTCCAAAACGCATCGCTCTTCGCGCAGGTAAAAAATGGGTGCGTCCTGCTGAGGATGGAGTCCTGGCCCCAGCGTTAGAAAAATCAGTTACAGAGCTCAAACAAAAGTTACTAAAATGCAAACGCACAATACAAATAGTGACATTCGATGTTAGAACCTTAAATAGAATAGGACAACTACCATGGCTGACTGCATTGGCAATAGATCATAACATCGACATAATATGCTTACAAGAACACAGAAACACCCATAGCGAGGATATTGAATATCACGATACTGGCAATGGGTGGACGCTAGCCACTGCATCTGCATGGAAAAACTCTGTCAATGCCACGATAAGAGGTGTAGGTATGCTTATAGGACCACGAGTCCTAAAATCACTAAATAGCATAGAGAAAATAAAACCAAGGATGATAGAAGCTACTTTTAATGACAACCCTAGCGCAACAATCATTGCCTGCTACAGCCCTACCAATGTTAGTGAAGAAACTGAACTCATCGCCTTCTATGATGAGCTATCATCCCTTATTCGTAGCATCCCAAAACATAACGTTCTCCTCATTGGTGGAGACATGAATGCTCAAATTGGTAAAAACGTAAACCACAAATTTAGCTTACACAACTCGGCAAACGGAAATGGGCAATATCTAACAGATTTCACGGTAGAAAATGAATTGACATACCTCAATACAAACTTTCAGAAAGTGGAGGGAAAACTATGGACATACACCAACGAAAATAATACTTAAGCAAAGATAGACTACGTCTTTATAAATAAGAAATGGAATAATAGCGCATTGAATTGCGAGGCAATTTCCACGATCCCCGAATTGTCACGGCAAAAATACGACTGGGCCTACGAAGGAAAGCGATCCGAACAACAACCACTGTACACTATGACTGCTTAATAACAGGGATATTAGAGATAAATATGCGTTGACACAAAGAAACAAATTCGATGCACTACAGGAGAAGACAGAAACACATACTCCGAATGACGAATATGAGAATTTCCTCAATGCTCACTTAGAAGCCGCTGCAGAATGCATACCAACTAAACAAAGAGCTAAATCTAGAGTCCCATAAGAGACATTAAAGGTTATGAAAAAGCGTGCAGACGTGAAAACTGCCTCTAAATGCCATAGGAAGAACCCAACCAATACCAACGCCCTGAAACTTAAAAAGGCACAAAATGAATTAGCTAACATATACCTAAAAGAACAAACGGAATACATACAAAATCAAATCGATAAGATTAAAGACTTGGTTGAAGATAGACAATCTAGGATAGCATAGCCCAAGGTAAACGAAGTAAGCAGAAGGAAGAGCACTGCGAAATCTAAACTGAAAGCTACCAGCCAAGAAGAACGAATACAACTATGGAAACAACATTTCGAGAATTTACTCGGAAACCCTCCGAAAGTTACATATGAACCAATCACGAGAGTTATTAGTGAGCAATTAGACATCAAACAAAGCTGTATGGATGCACTACATGGACGCTAACTAAACGTATGGAGAAAAAGCTTGACGGCAACTACACAAGAATGCTACGAGCAATATTGAACAAGTCCTTGAGACAGCACCCCATAAAATTACAGCTATACAGTCACTTACCACCAATTACGAAAACTATCCATGTTAGAAGAACCAGACATGCGGGAAACTGCTGGAGAATTGGTACGAACTCATACGTGCCGTACTTTAGTGGACCGATCTCTGGTGGTGTAACGGTTAGGAAGCTAGACTAGCAAACCTACACGAGTGAGTTCGAGTCTCATTGGGTGCCCCTTCATTCGGCCCTGTGCCACATCAAAGCAAAGAGCTTTGTAAATTACTACTTTAGTGGACCGCTTCACATGGACGAGCAAAGGCAGGTCGACCAGCTAGAACCTACATACAACAGCTCTATGCCAATATGGGATGTAGTCTTGAAGACCTACCAGAAACGATAGACGATAGAGGAGGGTCAGGGAGATAGTCAGGGATATCTGTGCTGATGGCGTGACATGATGATGATGATGATCCTAATTTAGGATAGTGTAGGCAGAGAGTCAACGCCATTGGTGATTGTCAGTGTCTCGCCTATTCAACCATCTCACTAAGAGGTTCCCACGTGGTGGGTATCCGTTTATACACTGCTGTGTGGACCATGATAGGAAGATTGATGTATCTTGTGAAGCATTCTGGATGGCTGGTCTAGTTTATACTGCGTGGCTATGTAGTAGTTTATAATTTGTTATATATATATATATATATATATATATATATACGGCGCTCTCCGTAACTGACTGAATCTCTTCTGGCTACAAGACTGAGACTGACCGTTAGTCTGAGGGTACCTTTGCATATACAATTTCATATAGCCAACGAATTTCCTGTTCAACCCATGTCAGCTGCTTACACCTACGCATCGCTGCCATCCTGTTTACACAGGTGCGTCCTGCAATCATTTTATTTGCACAGCTGGAATATCCACCTCTGTCTAGGTTCAATATGCAACATTACTATAAGAAATAACAATATCAACTATTTTTTTTCTTGTCTAATTTTTCTTTTAAAGATTATATCAACGAAATACCCTGCATCACGAGCGATACACTCATTACAGCGCTCGGCAAGTCATTGCCTCTTATATTGCTGCAATTTCATATCGAATAAAAGCTCATCTTTAATAACGCCAGGGTAACAGCAATTTTAAAGAGGGGAGCTCATCTTTTCGCGCCTGATATATATATACATATATATATATATATAAGTTAGTCGGCCAACCACAGTTGAGGGTGACCCCGAACGCTTCCTTTTCAATAGATATCACACCGAGTTGAAAGGGTGAATGCTACTCCTTTCACTTGATTTCTCCACTTACCCATTATCCGCACCTTATAATGCTGAGTGTTAAGCAAGGAAGCATCAAGCGCCATTTTTGAGTCTATGGTATGGCTCGATCTGGAACTGAACCCCTGTTTCCCGGACTTTTGGTGAACACTGTACGAACTATGCCAATGGCCAGGTACATATATAAATATATATATATATATATATAATTATTAAAATTATTAAAATTTAACGCTAAAATTTTTTTAATCCGTAAAATATTTACAGTGCTTAATATACAACAATGCAGAGCAAAATCACAATATTTTCAACTATAAATCTATTGTCACATGTCCACCAAAGAAACGAAGGAGTACATAGATAGTCTCAAAGGCAAAATCGTAAATCTAAAGATCTAGACGATGAAGAATCTTTCAAAAAGTAGGGCTTCGGAATTTACAGTTTTGTCTCGTTCAACATATCTAAACCCTCCGTATTGACTCAGTAGGAAGAAGGGGATCTTTAAAAAAAGATGGTTGGTCGGTTTGTTGGGTTTTATGGCATATCAACCTTTGTAGGTTATTTAACGCCAAATCCATTTTTATGTAAATAATCAGTTCTATTTAAAACAATTCAGTTACGCATAAGTACACAGTTTGTCAAAAACATTTCCATTTCAAACTATTCAAGCAGTTATATGTAACAATTCAGTTAAGTGTAAATACAGTTTTAATGTCTAAAAACAGTTCTATTTCAAATAATTCAGTTAAGCATAAGCACGCAGTTTAACTGTAAGTTGACCCAGCGGTTAGAGTGTTCGCCAATGGCCCAGGAGACCTGGGTTCAATCCCAGGTCGAGTCATACCAAAGACTTTAAAAATGGTACTTGATACCACCTTGCTTAACACTCAGCATTATAAGGTACGGTTCAAGGGTAAAGTGGAGCAATCCTGGGAATGGAGTAGCGCCCTCCCCTACACCTTGGTGTAGTAGCTATCGAAAAGGGAGCCTTCGGGTCACCCTCGACTATGGTCGCTAACTTTACTTACTTACGGTTTAATTGTCAAAAACATTTCTATTTCAAGTTATTTTGTTTACTTAAACAATTCATTTTAGCATAAGTATGCTGTTAGTTCTATTTAACCCATAGATAGTGCCCTATCAGGTGCTACCACGCCGGGCTAGAGTGGACCTGGGAGCGATGGCAATGAAGGAGTACTCCGCATTCCCCAATGCTCCAGCATTGTTGGAACCTCACCATCAGATCGTTTAGTGTCATATCCAGGACACTCATTAGTGGGGGGTCTTACCCCTCAGCAGAGGTGCAGTCAGTGTATTCTACAGCCCCAGCTGACTGGGCAATAAAAAGGGAGAGAGAGAGAGAGAGAGAGAATGTAAAAAGATTGCCGCTGAAGAATAAGAAAATGAAGATGGTAAATGGCGACATTAATACTAGACGATCATGAAGTTTTTTTATTTTTTATAGATAACCATATTCGTGTTGTTTTATGGAGTTATTTTATCCCAAGAAATTATGGAATCGTATACATTGTACGTTTATATTTACATGTTTTATGCAACTATGCAGCCTTGAGGACCTGCCAGAAGCGATGAACGATAGGGAGGAATGGCGAGAGAGGGTCAGGGATATCCCTGCAGGTGACACGACAAGATGATGATGATGATGATGATGATGATGATGATTCCTATCTCATACTTAAATGTTTTTGATATCAAGTATTCCTATCTAATATTAATAATTTGCACGAAGAAGTATAGTTTCAAGTATTCCTATCTAATACTAATTTATTAACAATTATATGACCCCAAGTGATTATTTCTATTTAATGATAATCAATTGTTTGCACTCAGTTATATGGTTTCAATTAACTAATAATGATAATCCTCCGTAAAAAAATATGGTCAAGGTACTATTCTTAATACAAATAAGTTACAGGCAGTTATATGGTATCAATTAATAATTCTCAAATAGATATATTTCACCCTTAGAGGTACTACTATTCTGGAGCTGAGTGGACCTGGGAGTAATGGCAATGAAAGGATATTCTAAAGTCCCCAAGAAGTTCAGTAATGGAGCCTCACTAAATGATGCAATTTTGTGTTATGCCCAGGGCAACACTTTTCAGGTGATCCTCATCTTTTGCAGGGGGTACAATCAGCATATTTTAAACCCAGCGAACAGAGCAAATAAATTGTTGAAATCTAATCAGTTAATTCTGAGAGAGTAGAAGCATTAGACTATTCTTGACCGAAAAAGTAATCTTCAGGAATCAATATGTGCTCCCATTAAACGGAAATGTCGCAAAATGAACGCAGAAAAAGATTTTACTTTAAAATATGTAAGTTTTACCTCATTCACCCTACTCTTTTGAACTTAATCCAGAGGATTATCAGTTTTGCTGATCTTTACAGTAACTGTAAACCAATTATGAAGAGATTAAAAAGTCCATTGAAGAAATTTTGCTTTGACAATCTATAGAATTTTATTTTCAGCGCTTTAATAACCTTGCTTGGAGAATAAAATATATGACTTTGTATCTTTACTATTCCTCTATTCTTTCACCACCTTGTTGTGGGGGGGGGGCGGTGTAGAATACACCGAATGCTGTTCTGCAAAAAGATAACACACCCCCAAAGGTTGTTTTTTTTTATCTATAATCCTTTGTTTACACAGTTTTATGGTTTCAAGTATTTCAGTATCAAATATTAATTATTTATTCACAACTGTATTGGTTAAAGTAAGTATTCCAATTTAATAACATCATTTATTTACACAGTTTTATGGTTTCAAGTATTTCAAACAAATACTAATAATTTATACACAATTCACTCATTGGTCTAGTGGGTAGAATGTTAGCCAATGGTCTGGGAGACCTGGGGTTCAATCTCAGGTCGCGTCATACCAAAGACTTTAAAATGGTACTTGTTATCTCCTTGCTTAACACTCAGCAATATAAGCTACGTATCAAGGGTAAAGTGGAGCAATCCAGGGAAACGGTCATCAACTTTTACAACTATACATGCTATTAAGTATTCCTATCCTTCGCTCAGAGTAGAAAGCTTCTAAAAATTAGTTGACTAGTTCACATACCTCGACAGCAACATCTCATCGACTGAAAAAGATGTCATCATATGCTTAGTTAAGGCTTGGAATGCTATTGACGGGTGATCGATCGTTGGTAATTCTGATCTTTCCGATGAAATAAAACAAGATTTCTTACCAGCTGTAACTGTGGCCATATTACTATATGGATTCACCACATGGACGCTAACAAAACCCACAGAGAAAAAGCAAGATAGGAAATATCCAAGAATGCTGTCTGCTATCTTGAAGAAATCTCAGAAGCATCATCTCACAAATTAAGAATTGAATGGCCACTTACCTCTCATCTCATAAGCTATCCCAGTTAGACGAACAAGACTGATGGAGAAAGAATAACGAACTCATAAGCGACGTTCTCTCATAGACTCCTGTATATGGATGTGCCAATGTTGGCCGACCGGCAAAGACTTTGCGCGGACACTAGATGCAGTCTAGAAGACCAGCTAAGAGTGATGGATGCTTAGGGTGGATGGCGAGAAGCAAGAAAAGCTCTGCTGTCTGAGTAAATGGATGAGGATGATCATGATAATGATGATGATTTAATTTAAAAAATGTATACTCAACAATATCGTTTAAAGTGACTATACTTATTTAATAATAATCGTTTGTTGGCACACAGTTATAAGAATTCAGTGTTCTTAACACCAATAATCTGCAAGCAATTTTATAGTTTTAAATAACTAGTATTAATAATCCTTTGTAAACAATAATAGCTTCAAGTAACGATTCATAATACATATGATTTTCACACAGTTATATATTTTCAGGTAAATAGAGATAATAACTCTTTTTAAATAATAATAGCTTTAAGTAACTATTCATAATACATATAATTTTCACACAATTATATAGTCTCCAGGTAAATAGTGATGATAACCCTTTTTAAATAATAATAAGTTCAAGTAACTATTCTTAATACATATAATTTTCACACGGTTATATGGTATCAAGTAACTTGTAATAATAATCCTTTGTAAACAATTGTTACAAAGTAACAATTCTTAATACAAATGAGTAGTATACGGTTAAATGTTTTCAAGTATTTCTATTTCGCATTACTAATTCTATTAAATAATTAATATTGCACATCGTTATATGGTTTAAAGTATTCTAATCAAATACAAATAATTTTCCACTAGATCTATTTGACCCAAAAATGGGACACTTAGAGGTCAGGATAAGAGTTTAACTGGTAGTAATGGCAATGAAGCGGAGCTCAACATTCCCCAAATCTCCGGAACGTCACCATCCGATGCAGATTAGTATTATACCCAGGTTACCCTTTTTTTGTGAGAAGTAGGACAGCGTATATTGAACCCCACCAACAGGTTGAGTTAAATTTTAAGTCATCTTGGAAGTGTGATAAACCGGGTTTTAAGATATTCGTTTTGACTCTTCCATTAACTTTAGATTCAATACGTGAATTATTTTTGGTTTTAATCATCTGGCTTCCTCGGCTGAGATTGTTTGCTCGAGTAAAATTATCTTGAATCTATCTACTGTGGCTATTGATGAAGTCGCATATGCCTGGAGCATCAGTAAACAGTTTTGCCCAAAATATGACCCGGACAGTCTTAATAAAGATGTCCCGAACCATTCATATCATTTGAAAAACCTGTTCTTTTCCAGTGAAATATACAGTGCTATAGTAGTAAGTGGACATTTCTGATGTTTAAAATGCCGTGAGGGACGGAAAGTCCCGTGATAATCAGAGTAGATAATAGACCTATAGAAAAAGCAGCAAGATTCGCGTCGTTCGTCGGATGTTCTAAGTTCCACAAGTGTTTAGAAATTGCAGTTGGCAGAAATGTCTCAAACCCTGACGGTGAGGCTTTAAATTTGATGACAGTATCTTTTTTAGAAGGGTGACAACACCCCAAAAAAGAAGGGGTCTTTGTTATGACAATAAACTAGATCTGATGGTGAGGATCAGGTTCTGGAATTCTGAGGAGTGTAAAGTACTACTGCATTGCCATTACTCCCAGTTTCATTCTGGCCGGTACATTTGTATTTAAATTTTTTGCGAAGATGTTTCTTAAAAGATTTTTGCCCCCCCCCATATACATATATATATGTATGTATATGTATATTCCTATCTCATCACCATCATCATGTCGCACTGCTAGCACGGAGTTCCCAGACTATCTCTCTCGTCATTCGTCTCTATCATCCATCGCTTCCGACAGGTCTTCAAGACTACATCCTGTATCTGTACAGAACTGTTGTAGATAAGTTCTTGTTGATTGGCCAACACTTGCGTGTTCGTGTGAAGGGGTCCATAAGAGAACGTCGCTTATGGGTTCGTCTCTACTTTTCCAGCAGCGTCTTGCATGTCTTATTCATCTTATTTGGATGTGTTTTGAGATGGGAGGTTGGTGGTTGTACAGTTGCTGTTTTGTTGGATGTTGC